>JAOPUB010006690.1:0-11964 GCA_027564055.1 Neptis clinioides
TTTGATGTTGTGATGCTGGCCTTGGAGACGACGACGACGAAAATGGAAGGGAGTTTGTTTGTTTGATTGTTTGTTTGAACACGCTAATCTCAGGGACTACTGGTTCGATTTGAAAAATTATTTTTGTGTTGGGTAGTCCATTTATCGAGAAAGGCTATAAGCTATAAAACATATCGCTACGATCCATAAGAGCGGAGCATCACACGAATTAAGTCGCGCGGGTCGGCTAGTAATATTATAAAGCTGAAGGGTTTGTTTGAACGCGCTAATCTCAGGATTAGTATTAAATAGTCTTTTTTATCGAGGAAGACTTTAGGTTATAAACCATCACGCTTCGACCCATAAGAGTGGATCATCACGCAGATAAAGTCGCGTGGGTCGGCTAATGTAATATTTATGAATATATTCTGAGTCAAGAATTACGTAATTATAGTCATTTTTTCATTAAAGAGTCTTACTAGGGAGGATTTATAAAAAAAAGTTATTAGTTATAGCTTGTAACTCTACAGGCTGAGCAACAGCATTACTGCTATAATACTAACGATGTCATCATAATTATTTATTTCATGGCAGCTTCCTTTCAAACTACTACGTAAACTGATGTTCATGGTTAAGGGGTCCTGAAATTAGTAAGTACCTAATTAATAAATTCTAATCCTTAAGTTTATAAAAAGATTAAATCTTTCATTGAGTTTTATAATGTTTTCATCGAAGTGGGAAGACTGGTACTTAATAAAATATAAATGTTTGATGAAAGTATTAATGTTAATACAGTTTTTAAAAGGATAACAGTAAATAAGAAAGAATACAAAGAGAGAAGAATAGAAGGAAATGAAAGTATCAATAATCAAAAGCAAGAAGGTAGTATGGAATAAAAAGCAAGGTAGCAACACTAATTGAAAGTGAAACACTTCGGAAAGAAGTAAAAAGAGAAACAGCAATCACCACAGATTGGAGTTGAGGTTGAGGTTGAGGCTGAGGTATTACTTCCGAAAGTGTAATCCAATTCAACACTGCATTAACCCGTCAGTGGCTTGGTCGGGATTAACCTAAGACGTTACCAAGTAAACTGAGGGAAATATCGCTATTTGTATTCCGTGGTGGTATCACGATTACTATCCTGGGATAGAACTTTCACAACTTCCGAGCCCTATTAATGTGGCGATTAAACTAAATTAGCTTGGAGTAGGGACGTCGAAAAGAAAAAAAAATATCGACATTTCGATATATCGATAACTCCTTTTTTTCTTGTCGCAGTGACAAAGCATCCAATAATTTCAAAACTGTCTCATAAAAATAGTTTCACATGTTGATTCTAAGAATATCTCATTAATAAAATATAACAAGAGGCCACGTAAGTATGAGTATGACTTTGATTGCGCATAACTCATATTAAGAGGCTTTTTAGGGGGGCGAGGGGAGGCACATGCGATTGATTCTTGTGCAAAGTTTCACTTTCCGCGCCTCTGATATTTGTCAAAACAGTAGACGTCACGGATGTAATAGCCAATGCAGTTGGACAATAAACTCAGAAAGCGCAATGTTCCCGAATTATTTTTTCTTATGTGGCGTTACCGATAACAGTATATTTAATGTCGATTTAAAGTATGTATTCAAAATCCAATATCCCTCAATTATATTATACTTCCATAACTATATGTTCTTTTAGTATGTTATGTGCGTGACCGTGTGTTTTCGTGATATGTATATTATATTTTATCATTACCTGTCCCATCCTCGCATTGCTGAATATATATTCTTTATTGTACAGTAAAATATAGTACAAAAAAACTTAATTATATAGGCTGTTGACAAAGGTAGGCTTATTTCTGAAAGAAATCTCTTCTAGCCAAGTAAGCTAAGAAGTATATTAGGATAAAGAAAAAGGATTTGTCAGTTCAGAATTTATGACAAACATTCGTTTTTATTTATTAAGAAGATTGAGTCTTGTATGATATCTCAAGTATCAAGATAATTTAACAAAAACTTTTGACAAAAAAAAAAAAATTTTATCGATATTTTGACTAACCTAGCAAGGAGGCGCGAACGGCCACTTCGGACGTGGAGTGATCAGCTCGGAGCCGATTCAAACAGTTTTTGGTGACACATTGCGGTGCGATTGACGAGATTTGATTTCAAAGTTTAAAATTACATTGGTTTCCGAGTTGGGGCTTTATTAATTTGACAAGTTCTGGCATTAACGGAAGTTCTGATTGGCGGGTGAAATGTAAAATCAGTGACGAATTGTGTTATTGCTGCTTCAAAGTTGCAAAAAAATATTTTTGAATAAGAACATATACAAACATTCACGTAGCAATGATTTTTTTGTCTACGGAGGACAAATTATATTATATTATGTTATGCCTTGACGGTTAAAAGAATCCTCGCATGACTTTAAAATAACCTTTAAATATATTTTTAATATACTGACAATTTCTTTTCAAAAAAGAAATCTACCTCAACTATATTTTTCTATTGTAAAAGTATTCGTTCTAGTAATAATTAAGAATAATATATATATATAATCGATTTTTTAGTTATTTCGGAAAGAATCTGAAGTTATTTACTTACATTATCTACTTATTACTCACAAAATAAAGAATTCAAAGATTCTTTGCTTAGCATAGCAAAACAGCAGCTTATATCCATTACATACTGTTTCCAGGTAATCCACTAACCTGTAAATTAACATACGGTGCATCAGCCATAACAGTAGGTACGATAAAACCACCTTCTCCAGTAGACATATCAATATCTTGACTGTAGATGTCTGTTTTGTCGTCATATAACTTCACACGAACTCGAACCTTCTTTTCTGTACTCATTGCTTCGACCTAGAAAAAAAATTAAATGAAAATTTTGAAATTTAGGTTAAATTATTTTTAGCTATATAGAACACCAGACAAAATGAAATTACTATCAAGGGTAATGTTTTCTTACTATATTTTTATGAATAAATTTTTTTGTATATTTTTTAGATTTTAGGATTGTTAGTTTTTGCTAGAAGAATTTTCTTTAATTTTTCTAACTTTTATTTAAATAAAATATTATCTTTTATCTGTACTTACCGTAACACATTGGCTTCTACTGGTGACAGGAGGGCTGACTCATTCTTCGCCCAAAAAATCGGGATTACGATTCAGAGGGGAAATGCTGCTAGAATTGTTGCCACCATTCCGGACAAGACCTAGACTGCAATGGTTAGGAGAGTACGTCTGCGTACTCACCTAAGAATTGCAGTTACCATAAAATTATCTATATTAGTTTTACGATCTCATAAATAAACTCAAGTAGCCTTTTTTAAAAGAAAAAAAATCATATTTATATATGGTTGCTTGTATGGTAGCATATATGTATTTTTATGTATGTATCGATAAAGTTTTATTAGTTTATATTGTGTACAGCAACTAATTTTATTTATTTTTTGTACACCAGCTACCTTTTTCTAAAATTTCTCCTCAGCTATAAGGTTGTCTGGAAGAGATCGCTTCACGATAAGGCCGCCTGTCGTATACCTTGTACTTTAATATAGAACTATGTAAATATTTTTACTCTGTATAAGTTTGGTGTGCAATAAAGTTATTTCATTTATTCATTCGTTTATGTATGTATGCAAAGTGCTTGTATTCTGCACATCATGCACATATTCTTTAACACATTATTTAATGTATCATAATATTTTAGTGATTTAACAACAATAATTACTCTTAATTTTAATGGTATTCAACAGGCTATGGAACGTAGGGCTATCTCCAATGGTTTTCTTTAAATCTACAACTTTCAATATTTTATAAGTCAACGAACGAAGTCATCTTATTTAGATAAATTTAGAACTTTTTTGATATAGCGATATATATTTCCTCATTTGTAGTAGCTGAAAAATATAAAAATATTGTTATAATAATTGATTATCCATTCTATACAATGTGTTCACGGCTGCTATTTTTAAATCGATCTGTTTACCAAACCTCAAAAATTATTCTCGGAGAACTGCCAAGTTATCAAAGAATGAAATTAAGCTCCATTCAACTTTTTTATTATGTTTATTATAAAAAATTCATATGGTGTTTCTAACAGTTGGATTAAAATGAAGTAATTTCGTCATAAATTGGTGTTGAAGGTAGGTTGTGATAAATATAAGTTATGTTTTATAAAAATAAAACTGGAATTTAATGAAAATTTCAGTTCCTTGACTATACTTTTGTTGTTGTTGTTTGCTGTGTTTGTATAAGTACGTTGAGTGGTTTGAAGGATCGCTTATCTAAATTGGTATTAATCCCCTTAGTTTCACTTGATACGAATATAGCAGCTATTTTCGTCCATCGCAATCAGTCAAATTGTCTTGTTAGGTCATGTCTCTCGAAATAGAGGAAGCACTGGACAGCAGACCCACGCTTTAAACACACGTTTAAACAATTTTAACCAATTGTAACATACTTGCGTAAGATTTATTTTAAGATAACTGTGTGACCTGCATTCGTTGACATTAGGTGTACATACTTAAATAGAGTTTTTTTTAACCGATGGACATCCATTACTAGGCATTGTTCTTTCACTATTGTTAGCCAGAACGAAATTGTGTAAAGGTATTCAAATATTATGATCAATAGCACAAATGTCTGGATAGGTTATGCGTTACTGCGAAATTCCTAGAGTTACTCTGAACATAGCTCTCAGTGAGTGACTCAGGACTTCAGTAGTAGGTAGTTATGATTATAAGAATCATAGATAATAATATATGAAAATAAATTCAAATAATCAGTCCAAAATCTACCAAAAGTTATGCTACTAAAAAATAATAAAAAAAAGCAATTGTTATGTCTTACATACTTTGGTGTTTCATAATTAATTATTACCTCTAACATTTGTGGAACACGTACAAAACTAATAGCTTTGTTCATAGATTATATAATAAGTTAATATCACTCATAATTTTCTACCAAGTCAATAACCTTAGTAATTGGAATTTATCTCGAACATTCAAATAATGATAGGTTAGTTGTAAAAGCACTCGCGAGTCACTGCAAAAACTATGCCAATGCCCTCTTGTGGGTGTTCGTTTCGATTCAAGAATCCTTTATCGTGGTTCTATTTATTACCATCGAGAATCTTCTGAGATTGCAGATACTTGATGGTAATTTATCTCGAAACCCACGGTGGGTCTAAATAAAGCAGCAAGTCAGATAAGAATCCATTATAAATATACAAATTAGAATAAGACTCTTGCATTATTAATAGAAACTGTTTTATTATCTGAATTTGTCATAGATCTATTACTCTGCACATATTTATACATTTGATCTTTTCCTGGATTTTTCTGGACTGGCCCTGTTGCATTTACATGATTTTGCAGAATTCAAAAAAAGAGAAGTAAAAAAAGAGAAATTGTGTCACGTTTAAATGCAATAGGTAGTTGTAGTATTTCAGCAATGTGGCTTTCAGCAGAAGCATGAAATTTGTAAAGTAAGGATAGTACGCTGAAGACAAGCAAAAAAAAACTTTTGTTTTAGGCCCTTACCTCCCCTTACATAGGTATACGCTGAATAACTTACCAAAGTCGTATCGTAATCGGATAAATAGTTTAGGAACGCATAGAGCAAAGACATACAAAAAACAATAATATTTATTTAGATAGACAACCATTTTCATATAAATAGAAAAAACAGCGGAAATCAAACTATAAATACATAATTAAATAATACGTAGCTCGATAAAGATTGATGGGCAATTGTTATAGGAAGGAGTTAGATTACGTGTCGGATACGTAATATTGATAGATGGATAATCATGTTTTAAAGTTTATCTTAACAGCCCATTGTCCGTCTGTGCTGTGAAGTAATCGTAGATTAATCCAACGCTCTCAGCTACCTTAAATCAGTGAAAGTACAGTGCTATTAGAAAGTATTTTATAGCAACTGTATTAACACTCGGGCGCTACAAGGGCTATATAGAGTAACAAAAGAGTCTTTATATAAAACAGAGTGTTAAATAATTAATTTTAATTTAACCAAAATTTACTGTTTACTAAGTATTTTTCTAAGGCCTATGATTCATGTAGACTTAATAGAATAATAACTCTGTGCCAAGTTTTATCTTTAGTTTAAATCATTAAGAAATACGTTGGTCTTATTATTTAGAGATATTGAACTTTATTTGTACCGCTATAAGGATCGATGGGATTATGAAATGTAAAAATATGTTAAATAAACGCATGATTTAACGTCATTTTTCTTCTTGGAAGCGTTGCCTATTGACGACATAAACTGACAGTGTCGGGCTCATTTTTTATCAATCTCCGTATCAAATTGCTTTGGCTACTTGGAACTACATAGAGGCCGCGTTGTTTACGGCCAAAGATATGACAGATGCAAAATCTGTTAATAAAAAAAAATCATAATTCTATATTAAACAAATCCTATCTGTATTAACCTATATGATTATATAGGATGCTATATGCTATAAGAAATGTCTTCCTTTAGACAATTAAAACGCGATCCGTAGATCATTATGGAGTGGCATAACAGTTTTGTTGTTCTCTGAAGACGTTCCATTGTTTGTAGCACCTATCTAGAATAGTAATCAAATGCAAATAACCAACGACTTTAATATACAATTTGAGATGTATTGCGTACTAAATTAGTAGTTATATAACCGCAAATGAGTTAATGGATTTCTCATAATATAAAAAAAGAAAAAAATTAAGAATAGATGAGTATTGTTAAATAAGCGAATGTTTTAAAAATGTTTAGTGAATTGACTTTACATAACATTCACAACGGTTTCCAAGAAACGAAACAATTGCGATGATTTAGACAACTACAATAACTGGTTAAATTAGTTTTACATTCATGATTAGATTTAAAAAAATTGGGTGCCATTTTGATTTTGACAAATTTCATCTGAAACCGTCCTTGTCATTAAGAATCTGATATTTGACATAATATGCCTCATTTCAGATTCTTTCATTAATTCCAGATTCTCCAATTGAACAATTTCACGGGTATCACTAGCTAATATGTAGTTAATTAAATAATTATATTAGTATAAAAGACACATATAAGTACGATTCTCCATGCATATTGTAGCAGCGTCTTTGTCGCTAATGTCACGCCTCCATGGACATACGAATTCGATACAATACTTCGTATATTATAAACTTAAGCGTGGAAAATGTCAATTTTCATAGATATAAAGGAAACACTATCATAAGAATTTCATTAATGTTTACGTAGTTTAGGTATGCTGAAGGAATTAAAAAAAAATGCAAAAATATATATTTTTTTAATTTTTACATTAATATCAATTTTTATATTTCATAATAAATATAATATCATTTTTAAATCCTCTTTTCTATTACATTTTGACATAAGGTCCATTAATTTCGTGAAGAGTTTTTAGCGACTTTTGTGTGTCTTACTTTTACCTTAATTTCTTCACAATTTTACCTTGTATATTATTTTGATATTCCCAGTGAACCTCCTCCCTCTCCCGAAGTAAAACTACATGAGATTTAGCTTGATCCCCTCCCTCTCTTTAACGCCGCCTAATTGTTGAAATCATTTTTTCAACTGCCATCAATTATTACCTAAGCTATAAACCGTTGAAAGGTTATCTTACTCACGTCCTGTGAAAACAGTTATTAAAAACCGCTTCTGCTTGTATCTTAGAAGTGGTTGATGCCCTTATGTATACGGCTCAAGGTTTTGTTATGGTTTTGATACGCACATCTTCAGCCATGAAGTTTTAAGATATACTTGTTATGCGGGGTTCATCAATTGTACTTTATCTATTTAGGTATCTTTGAAAACCAATCCCTTTTTTAAAATAACTATACTCCTCTCGTAATGTATTTATAGTCAATTTAATTTAGTCATTTTAAAGCGAAGAGAATCCTTTTGTCCTCATACAATATTCACGGCTAAAGAATAATTGTTGCATTGTCTTGTTCATAAGATACAAACGTAACATGAAATTACTTGAGATCATATCTTATTACTCGTAATCATGAACTAGGTAACAATTTGCGAGTTTTATTTATCAGTTTAGCGATCACCTGCGACGCCATTGTCATGGTCAACGATAATTTTCTACGTAGTATTTGTATAAATAATTTACACGGCATATTTCGTTCAAATGTTATGTAGGAATTTTACATAAAATTTAGTCATATCACGAATTTCAGGATATCGATAATGAAAATGAAAAATAAGGCTTTTTATATAAAGTAATCCAGTAAAAGCTCTTTTCCTTCTGCTAAGAAAATAATTATTTTTCTTTTCATAAGCAATTATTATTTAAACAAAACAAATAAACTAATACAATTCAACAAATAATCTGAGAACAGCTCATAACTAAATATTGTAAGATCAATATAATTCTTATCAAATCAAATATTATATGTATGTATATCTTTCTGTGACATCGTAGCATCGAAGAAAATGGATGCAGTTTTATTTATTTGAAACCTAATTTAATCGACCTAGGTTTTAGCTATTATTTGTAAAGATTGATTAAGCCGTTTCAAAAATATGACCTCATTTTTATCCTGAGAGCTTGAGAGAGATGCGTGAACGTTTATATTTTCTTAAATAATTAGTACGATTGGAGTTATTTAAATATTTAATTTAAGATTTAGTGTTTTACGTTATTCAGACAAACAATGGGTATCTATTGAATTAAATAATGATGTAGGTAGAGTTGTGGAGCCGCAGGAGCAATCATTTTCGCATGTAAACAATTGAGTGACGCGGTATAAGGTAGCAATTTGTTCGTGTTGTCACGGCCAAGGTGGTTACAATGCCAGGATTAAGGTTTCATTTATGCTATATAAGATATCAAAATACAATAATTCTTAGCCAAAGAACACTATTATAATTAAATTGTTACATTAAAAATCCTATGAAAATTTGGATGTACAATTATTTACATTGTCATTACATTTGATTAGAGATTTAAATACACATCAAGAAAGAGAAAATGTATAATAATCAGGATATTGGTAGTTTTATGATTATTATATTTGTAGGATACTCGTTTTGATAAACTTGACACACTTAGAAAACCACCAGAGCACTGTTAATGATTATGGTATTTTAGGCACTGATAACGTAAACGGGTTTTCGGTGGTTAACGTATGTGGTGATATGAATGCTAGCCATATATTTTTTATAAACGCTGCAACAACACTTGGCTCTTTACCGCGAAAAAAGAAACTCTCTCATTAAGAAAATTGATTCCATCACATTACATAGTGTTTTAAAGCACACTATGTAATGTGATGGAAAAGCCACACAAATCTTTTCTTAAAGCTTATTACCAACTTTCTATTATTACTGTCTGACCCATTGGTTAATTACTTTACTTTAATGATCATTAAAATTTGATAAGGAAGTAATGCAAATTCTTGAAACCATTGCTAGGAAGTTTGAGATAAACATTTTAATTGAATCAGTCTTTATAAGATTTAAATTGCCAATAGCTGCCGTGAGAATTAAAAACAATTGTTTTGAAAAAAATAAACATCGTTCTGGTTACTAAAAGCGTATTTATTACAAGTAAAACTCACAGAAAATCTCTTTAACACGATATGCTAACTCTTATTCAGATATTTCGAAAGTAATAATGATATTAAACTGATGAAAGGAAAAAGATTATAAATAGGTATCTATCAATGTTTCCAAAATAAGAATAGACCCGTTTGAATAATTAAAATATTATATTTTTTTCTTTAAATTTTAACGCCATCTGTCAGACCTCAAACGAACAACGTGAGTTAACCCTTGATAAGTTAATTGAACGTTGCGTTTAATGGCCGTTATCGTTACTAAATCAAATTATAGATTTAATGATATTAATTTACGTCAAAACTAATTTTTTTAAAATCTAAAACTTATGGACGCCCTCTATATTACAAGTGACGAATTAAATGTGTTGTGTAAAGAGACAATTTCTAGGCACACTTTCTGCCACTGTCAGCAAGGTCCTCGCTTTGATTTAATGTTTATGGAAAATCCCATTAAGTACATGGATGGTATCAAACCTGTTCTGAAATATAAAATATAAAATACGTGCTTGTAGTGCAAGTCATGATACCTTAATACTACTTATTGTAACAAGAAAGCAATTGCGGCTGATTAGTTGCGATCAACGTTTGCGACTCTTAAACCTGTTCTTGTTACTTGTAAGTGTAACTGTCTTTACGCTTCACCATCATGTTAGGAATTTACTTTTTTTATCCAGTCTATTTATAAAGTATTGAAGTTATTTATAACAATCAGGATAAAGATCTGAAAAATAAAGAAGAAAAAATATATAAAGGTGATATTCAATAATAATAGTAGCACAAAATCGTATTAATAATTTTCATTGCTTATAACTTGCCAGATATATCTACATCAAACAATATGTAAGTGTGGCGAACAAACATACACTCCAGGTTGAAACGATACCCGTAGGCTTATCATATGAACATACTACTGAATTTTTACAAGCGATAACACTATAAATACGGCTCTGTTAGTCGTAAATTGTGCATAAAACCTTCACGGTTTAATCATATTTATAGGTTTACACAGTTAGTTATCAAAATATTATTATTTTAAAAATATTCATCTTATCTGAACAGTAGATAGAAGCTATGTAATGGAGAATAATTTTATTACTAGTAAAACAATCGGACTGTTATAACTTTTAACACTTTCTCTTTAGCGTTTTAAAGAGAGGCTTCATCTTCAAGTTGATATAAATATATCTATTATTATACAAATAAAACATGTACAATTGTACAGTTATATTATTAACATTAATTGAATTTAACGACATCGAAGATTCTTGAAAGTTGACACACTTAGAATAAATGTGATTTCAGGATAATAATATTATATAAATTCTTTAGTTTTTGAAAAATACTTTCTTCTTTAGAAGTAAAGAACCAATAATATTGAGATTTTGGTAACAGTTATATTTAAAACACATTTTTACCAACATAGTATGTCAGTATGTAAAAGTAGTAATCAAAGATTAACTCAAACTCTTACCATAGTTTTAAGAAATTCTTATACTTCTTGATGATGAGATTACACTTATATGGACTTACTAACTAAACATTCAGATTCCAAATTATTAAATTAAAGTACTTTCTCTACATGTATATAAAATTAAAATTCAAAACACAATAAGCTCGTTTATGTTATTGAGGTTTGAAACACGGAAAACCATTTGGTTTTGCTGTGAAAAGTTTGACTCTATGCCAATGGGGTTAATCTTGTACCTTTGTATAATAATATAATATCTTATTCATTTTTAGTGAAAAACCTTCGCCATTTGTTTGTTCACCTGTCTTTCTTACTGTCTTATAGAAAAAAGGGAATTTGATCGGCTTTTAGTACATTCAAAAGCTACATGACTCTATACAAGTGTATTTAACCTTATTAAGTGACTTAGCTATTTTATTATTAAGAAATGAGTTTCAGTTCAATATATTGATTGATTGACGTATTTAAATAATGATAAACATTAGTTCAATAGAATACGGTTAATTAATTTAATTGAATAGTACAAAAGTTTGATTGAGCTTCGTAATTTAATGTACAGGTCTTTTGATGAAATACGATAAAGCTCAATCGCATATATTGCCATTTTCATGGAATATTAAGGTTTAAATATTTTTAAATAATTATACTATTTATATATCACTCTATCTTTTTTGGTTTTAGTTGGTTGATATATACGTGAACCCAATACGCATAGTTAGTAGGTAATTAGTATAATACAACCGCTATAATCTAGAATGCGTCTGACTGTTTCGGTTTTTCCAGTAACGTATAAAGTAGGAGAAACGTGATTAAATATCCTGACTTCTTATTTCTAAGGTATCCTAAAAGATTCCGAAACCTGGTCGCTGACTATGGGCCTCATAAGAAGGCTCAGAGTCACTCAGCGGGCGATGGAGAGAGCTATGCTCGG
>JAOPUB010006799.1:0-11964 GCA_027564055.1 Neptis clinioides
AGCAATAGAATGGTTTCTTATGACACATTTTAAACAAGGCAGTGGATTTGGTGGAATTGCAGCCTTATTATCTTACTAGTCGACCCGCGCGACTTTATCCGCGTGATGCTCCACTCCTATCGGTCGCAGCGTAATATTATATAGCCTAAAGCCTTCCTCGATAAATGGACTATCAACACAAAAGGAAATTTTCAATTCGAACCAATAGTTTCTGCGATTAAGGCGTTCAAACTAAACTCTTCAACTTTATAACATTACTAGCTGACCCACGCGACTTAATTCGCGTGATGCTACGCTCCTATGGATCGTAGCGAGATGTTTTATAACCTTATAGCCTTCCTCGATAAATAGACTATCCAACTCAAAAGTATAGATATGGAATTGATTTCACACAGTCTCGGAATATCACGAAAAATTCTATGCTCCCAAGCGATGCGAGGGCAGCCAGTAATTATAATATTTAATATACAATGACGTCATACAATAAGTAAATAAATGATAGTTAAACAGTTAGTTGATCTCTCCGTAATAATTAAGAAATCTCTAAGAGATATCTATTATTGAATTAACAACTAACTTATAGATCGAAACCTATTTTTTGTAATTTAATTATATTCACTCAAAAAAATTAGTTTTAAATGAAGTATTAAATCTAGGTAAAAGATTTATTTTAAACAATATTTCATACTAGTTGAACCGCCCCTGCTCCACCCAAGTCCAATTTACCACGGAAAATATTTGAATTTATCAAAAAAAAATTATATTCAACATATTATTATTACTAAATAAAAATATTTAGGCAGTTTTGATCCTTAACATATTTTATCATTATCCCACAGGAAATCTGCTTAAAAAGTAGCCTATGTATAATATGTACGTATTCATCCAGGATAGATTTTTAATGAAACTATGTAAGTTAAGAATTGTTAAATACATGATGTAATAGATCAATTTTGAAAAACAGATTTTACTTTGAGCAGCAGTTATTTTACTAATATTATAAATGTGAAAGTACGTATGTCTGAATGTTTAGATTAATATATAAATATTTGGTACCCAATCTACCGGTAACGTCTAAACGGATTTTAATGAACTTTAGCACACAGGTACTTTACCTACTTAACCTGGATTATCATATAGGCTATTTTAATACTAGAAATGTTTGGAAGAATTCCTATGGGATGATAACAAAATTTATTTACTGTTGGAAGCGCCTAAATATTTAGGTAGATATGTATAGAATGTTTTTTTTCCATAATCGAGTTACTACTTTAGATACTAATGATTTATCTTGTGTTAGAATTACCTACTGGATGAAATAGACCTTAAAACATCTATGAGTCAATGGTGGGATTTATTAAGATACAAAACTGGTTACTTTTTAGCAACAGCAGGTAAACTTCGTAAGTACACAAAGTACCAACAATTTCCTCTCTAAAACATCAAAAAGGAGTACACAAAGAGCCGACAGAGGTCATAAACACAAATAATTGTTTACTATAGAAATAATAGAATTAAGGCGCCTCAGCTGCCACTGTTGCTTTTGAAATGCCGACTGAGACTTCTTATCACTTAGTAAACAGTCTCATTCAGTTCCTGAAAACTGATAACATTCTACTTTAAACACTTTGACCTTTCGGAGAATTTAAGAATATGCAGTTCAAAGTCTATAGGTAATAGAAAACCAGGATAACAATGGTAATGTATGTGTAGAGCGTATAAAAGGTTAGGTATCCATTTAGAATGTTTAAGGTTCTGCGAAAATTGCAATTCTTGTTCTTCTTGTTATTAAAACTTTGTAGAATAGAAAAGAAAGAAATTTTATGTTCCCCTCTTCTACCCTCTTAGGTGTACCTAAAGGTCATTTCTCAATAAGACAGTACAGGCTCATTTCAAAACTAATTCGCCGTCGTATAGTGCTATCTTACTATCTTACTCTTACTTAATAATATTATAAATGTGCAAGTTTGTATGTTTGGATGTTTAGATGTTTGGATGTTTGTTCCTCTATAACTCGAAAATGGCTAAACGGTTTTCAATAAAATTTGGCACACAGATACTTCATATCCTGGATTAACATATGGGTTACTTTTTATCTCGGAAAAAAATAGAGTTCCAGTGGGATAACGATTACTTTAGTGAGTGCTTATATATTGTTATTTAGCAACTATATATTGAGAATTAAATGTTTTTTTTATAGTATAAGGATTATACGTGGGAAATTGCACACGGGCGAAGCCGGGTCGGGACGACTAGTATGTTAGTATAAACTAGCCGACCCGCGTAACTTCGTTAACGCTGAATATAGTAATTTTATTTACTTAGTGTCTTATTAAAAAAAGAGAAACTCTATTTAAGTTTTGTTCTAATCTATTAAGGTATGTGGATAAAACCATTCTGTCCCACAGGAACTTCATGTGATAGTTCAGATAACAAACTACTGTTTTGATCTATAATAAACGTTATATATAATTAATCCTTCAATCCCATAGGAACTGAACTTTATTCCGGGATAAGTAGGAACTTATGCGATAGTTCAGACAACAAACTATATGTGTGCAAAATTTAGTTCTGATCTAATATGTTATGTGAATTATGCCCTTCCTTTCTGGCAGATAGGTCATTTTTTACGGCCGATATTAATAACCAATCTCAATCCAAAGTCTATAGATTTTAGATAGTAAAAAGAATCCAAATTCAAATTTGTGGCATAAACGATTCAAAATTTGAATCCATAGAATTCGTATTGAGATTGATTATGAAATTCCGATAACGAGTAACTCAGGCTATTTTAGAACAAAAATTGAGTTCGGACAAAACAAAATACACCTCAGCGAAGCGAGGACATCTCGCTTAATCTTACTAATATTATAAATGTAAAAGTTTGTATATTTGGATGTTAAACTTTCACATGTTTGTTACTAAATCACACAGAAACGGCTACTTTTTATCACGAAAAAATCAGTGTTCCCGTGGGATAATATATTTTTCTCGTCTTGTTTGTTAAATCCAAGTATACGTGGTATATTTCACCCAGGCAAAGCAGGGGCTACGACTAGTCTACATCTACACTATTATATAAAGAGGTAAAATTTGATTGTTGTGTTTTCTTTCTCTGATAAGAAAATACACTATTCCCGTGTTATATAGTGTTGCCATACCCGGAAATCAATATACCATCGCCGTTTTGTTCCTACTGCACCAATTATAAAAAATCTTTGTCTGATAGGAAGCTACGCTATTCCAGCGTGGTATAGAAGGTGCAGTGTTGCCATACTTTGAAATCAATATGTTAAAGCCATTTTGTTCCTACTGCACCAATATTGAAAATTCTTTCTTTGATAGGAAGCTACACTATTCCCGCGTTATCTAGGTGGAATTTTGTTCCTATTACACCAATTTTAAAAGTTCATGAGAAACAACTATAACAAACTTTCTGACGAATAGTGGCGGTGCAGTGTTGCCACATGCTACTTTTTTTTAGATTAATAAATTGGTAGTTCGGTCAATTGACAATGTAGGCATATAATAGATTATAATTTAACTTTAAATACCCGAAGCGAAGCGCAGGAGGGTAGGCTAGTATAAAATATAATAGACAGTTGTAGTCGTAGTTCAATGAAGGTTACTTGGGCTTCATAAACATTTATTCAAGTACTAACCTACATACATTTAGTATTCCAAGTATTAGCATCGATTATGACACATTCTCCATTATGTTAAAACGGAACAATACACAGGTAGTCGTAGATAAATAATATTCCAAAGTATCCGATAACGCTTCAAAGAGGCCGACGTTGATAGCAGCAGATCAAAAAGGCCGCCTTACTAACGGTAGCCGATATACCACTAATATTTTTATGGCCTTTGATCTATACGACTAAGTTATAAAACGACTCGGCCAAATCAAAAATCAACAGTTTATCGATTCTGATATTACTTGTACCTACTGAGGAATACTAGTTGACTTGCCCCGGCTTTACAGGCGTGCAGTTTACCACGTATTACACTTTTGTGTGTATGTGTTGTGGACTACTGACGTGGCCCACTCCTAACACAAGTATTTACCTTAGTAGGAGCGTAGAATATTGTAACCCAAACTGCTAGTAATCTTTTAAAAAAAAAAAAGTTTAATTAATATATTATTGCTAAATAAAAACATTTAGGCGCTTACGGCAGTATACACATCGCATTATTATCCTGTGGGAACTTCAAATTTTTCAGGACTTTAAAGTAGCTACGTATATGTTAATCTAAGTTATATATATTTATGTTCAAAATTTCATTGAAATCCGTTCCGGCGTTGTCGCGAGTAGATACCTACTACATTTTTTTTTGTAAATTATACTACTAGCCATACTAGCCTATCCTATGTGAGAATGGATGGATGGATGTATGCTACTCTTTCACGCTAAAACTACTGAACGGATTTTGATGAAACTTTCTAGTAATATAACTTATACATCAGAATAACGTATAGTCTACAACAAATAAAGAATTACAATTTATAAGAAACCACGCGGTTGAATCCGCGGGCGGAAGCTATTAGGTTATATGGAATTACTAGTCTACCCACCCGGCCTCGCTCGGGTGCAATTATTAATTACGTATAATACTTAGGTTTATCAAAAAACATTTAATTTTCTACATAATATGTATCGTTGCTAGATAAAGATATTCCGGCGCTTACATACATAGACATATTTGTCGTTATCCCGCGGGTACTCTGATTTTTTCCGGGATAAATCCTATATGCTAATCCAGATTTTATAAGCCACATTTCATTAAAATCCGTTCAGCTGTTATTACGTGATTGAAGAACAAACCTCCAGACATCTAAACATCCAAATATCCTAACATACACACTTTCACATTCACAATATTAGTAAGATTGATGTGGTTTATAAATATTATCCCACAGGAACTATGTTTTTTTTCGAAATAAAAAGTAGCCTATAAATTAAAATAGGTTGTAAATATTTTTGTGCTAAATTGAAATCTGTTCAGACATTTTTCCAAAAAATATTCAAACTTAAGTTTGAGAGTCGCCATTTTTACAAATCATCAAATTATAAGACGCCATATTTGAATTTTGATTTTTCAATAATAACGGTGTATTGCACAATATGTTCTTATCTAAATTACTGTTTGTTTATGTTAATATATTTTTATGACTTTACTACCTATCCTCGGGATTTCCCCCTCAACATTTTAGATAATTCCTACTTCCCTATTATTACATTCATAGATATAAATGACGATGTTACCAATACTTCAGCTAACTTTGTATTTGTCTGTCAGTATGCTATTACTTGGAAACTCTGTCCCATTAGGACATGGGTCCCAGATACCGCTTGGTTTCCTGTCCAAAATATCTTACTAATATTATAAATGTAAAAGTTTTTATGTTTGCTAATCCATCACGCAAAAACGGCTGAACGGATTTCGATAAAATTTAACACACAAATACTTTATAATCTTGACAAACATATAGGCTACTTTTATCCCAAAAAAAAATTATATGTATTAGTAACGTGATTTGAATAAGATTTAGAGGCCAGGTTGGTTGAAAGGGAGATTTGAAAGATACCTAGTAGTATATTTCTAGTACCTAATAATATTGCAGGTAGCAGTAGTGATTAACAATAAGAAATTGTACGTAATTTTGATACAAGAAAGTGTGTTCGACAAATAATAAAGAAAAATGAAAGCGAAACATGTTTTATTGCGATCATAAAAATGAATAAATAAATCTAAATGTAAAATTCTAACTAAATAGAATGTATTTAAAAGTTTGAACAAATGCAAATAAGATTGATGTTGCAGCGACCGAATATGAAGCCCAGAGCGTTACACACGGAGCGGCACAGAGCAGCCGTGCAGACTCGGTTCCTGCTGGCACTTCCCATCAGCGCCTCCGCGGGGCTCACTATTCTTGGCGCTACATCGACGTTCTCAATAAACAGAATATCTGAAAAAATAAAGGTGACATTATTAATACATGTAAATATTGAATACAATCCTTTTATTTAATGTTTAATGTTACAATTTTATTTTAAGTACTTACCATGTTTATTTGATTTTTCTTCTTCACAGTAGACAGTCTGTATTACCAGCAGTACTGCCAACAAAGCGAAGACGAAAGAGAAAATCTTAATAGCCATGATGCTTAGTTAGTTTGTCAACTGATACTAATGAAATTGAATGTTACTTTCGATATTTATACAAAAAATAAGAAAGGTTAGATATTTTATCTATTAAGCACGATTGATATCGGATACTAGGAATGTTTTTTGGATTTACTATCTAATTAATGCAATTATAACCCGTTTCTGAATATTTTTGATAAGACTAAGGAGACTTCAATATACGGATTTGTATTTCTTAAAAAAACCTTATTACAGTATTTATTATAAACGTACTGTTGTCTATTGATACTATCTCATAGTATATTTCAGCGAACATAGCAAACTAAGGGCTGGTTGAAAATATATTTAAATTATTTTTTCGTTTATAAGCCTAGAGTTTTAGTTATTTATAAACTTGATATTTTTAGTTTCTTATGGACACCTAATTTTATTTTTTCATAAATATCTTTTAATCATAATGAAGTTGTTACATTGTAGATACTACGTTTCGTAAACCCAATGATAGATTAGGCCTTGTATAGGACTAACCTTATGTTTAGACAGAGAACCTGGACAGTGAAGGTGGATGTTGTAAAAGACCTTCTAAACCTACACGCTTGTCGCAAGTTACTGGCACGAGGCACTGGGCTGGGTTATTGTGAGAATGCTAAGAGATCATAAAGTCTAGCTATATCATGACCGTATTACGCCCGTAGCTCTTATTCTTTTTTTTATTTATGCTCTGATATGTATATAAACATCTATCAATACGTTTTTTCGGGGTTAAAACACCCAGAATTAATAGTTATTCCTCTAATTAAATAACAAATAATATTTTCAATAAGGTTGTTTTGTAAACATAATATGTTGTATTTGATGTATAAGTATTTATCTGTTTTGGTATATTAAAATATTCTACTAATCTAATAAATAAATTATATCCTAATTTGAACCCGTATCGATTAAAAGGGACGGTTATATTTTATCACAATATGTCTTTTTTTTTTATTAATTAGTAATTCCATTTTAATCACTGTATTTATATCTTGTTTATCACTTTGTTTGAAATAAACGTTATTTTTATACGTGTGTGGATATGTGTCGTTATCATTATCATACGTTAGTAACTACACGTAAGGTAAAGATTCTAGAAGCGATGCGCATTTCTTTTTTCAGATGGGCAATATGATTGGTTAAATATTTATGAATCTATTCATTCTGTTGTATAACAACGAGCCTGTTGTATAATAAACATAATGATGTTTTCCAACCAAAGTTCGACAAATATCAATCTTACAAATTAATCTTCGATTTTATAATTGCAGAAGGTCGTTACGTGATATGTATGGCACAAAGTCTGTAATATATAAATAGTTGTCTTACTGTCAAGACAGAAAATTAAAATGGCTAATTGCACATGACCTTTAGAACAGTTCTCTGAGCTCTTTCAATCCTAATTAAAACTTTCTATGCTGAACTACCCCTATTTAAGACATGATGTGTCGGTTAATCTACAAGTAAATGATAGGTCCTTTAAAAATCATAGTTAATGAAAATTTACGATTATTACTCTTAACAGGTTATCATATAATTTGAGCCTGTAGTCCAATTATTTAACTTTAACATTTATTCTATAGCTCTGTATATTTTAGTAAATATCTAAGGACATTTAATATTTTAATAGCTCTTGCATAATATTCTTTCTATTAGCTCTCCTTAAAAAGTACTTTATCTAAAAAAGTAAAAATACGAGTTTCGACTAAGACTAACAGCTATATTTTTTTATTTAAATGTGGAAAACCAAGAAGGCTGTTTTGATATTAGCAATTTTGCTTTCTTAAACCTCGGAAAAATTATTATCACAAGCGCTGTAAGAAAAGAATATTGAAAACTTTTAAAGTACTTTGATTAACCGTCAATATCAAAAGGGGGTATCAAGTTTTCCCTATAATTGAAAAGTATCTGAGATTAGAGAGAAAAAGATTGATAGCGTCAAATCACTAAAAAGTCTTATATGTTCGTCACATTTAAATAAAAATTATATCTGTTAACCTTATTAGTAAGACTAAATGAGTCTCTACATTACTACCTATCTTGTAGTCATTTGCAATTATATTTGCTGTTTCTTAATATTCAGATATTATCTTACTGTTAAAAATAATCGACCAGTTCGTAGTATTAGATAAGAAATAATATTTCCAATAAACAGCCCCTGCAAACTCTACCCTCGAGGCCACGAACCCCGAGGCGGTGGCACCGCTCGTCGCGTCTCAGTCCCGCGACGCCCTCGACGCCGAGGAGGAGAAGCCGCGCCGGGATGAGCTGCGAATACCCCTCGATGTCACGTTCTCGGAGTCGGTCGGACGGAGTGACGAGCCGCGGGCCGTCGTCACTCCGTTCACGCGAGAGTCGGCGAAGCGGGCGGGGTCGAGAGGCGCCCACATACTAGACTAGATTTGCCGTTTTAGCGGCTTAAAAATCACATTGAAAAGTATTTATAAATAAAGGATAATTTACAGGATAATTTGAATGGTAACAAAGCTTGCAATCAAAATATAATAAATAATCAGCCAAATGAATATACTTTTATAAATCAGACTAATGTTAACAATGACGTTTTGAAAAGAGCGGCTGGTGAGTTTTTTGACAGTTTTTTTAAGCTAGATAACTGCTATCTGACTTAGCCTTGAATCAACTGACTAATCAATTTTGAGGTTAAAAAAGTATTTTGTAAATAGTCTGAAATAAATTATTTTCACTTTGAGTTTGACAATAAGAAACAAGTAATTATACAATAGGAAAGAAATTATACGAAAGTTTGCAGAAACAAGTACAGTATAGATACTTTGTCTGTACCTACATAATGTTAATACAGTTTACTTTTCATGAATGTTTCATATATATGTCCATTTCATTTGTTCTCTACTATTGTCGTCTATTTATTTTACGTACCAGAGACCTTCTGTTAAACAATGTTTGTGCAGTTTTAAAATTGAACTAACAATAATATTTTTGTTTGAATTTGTGGTGTTTGATTGCTAAAAAAAATCTTTTCAAAATGTTTATATCATATTCGATTGGAATTACCTTTGGTATAAATAAAATATAAAACGAAAATTACATCGATATTTTGCTTCTAGTCCTAAGTAAAAATCTGTAACTTATTAGTTTCAATCAAAATGTCACAATTATGTATGTATGTGACTTTTTGACATAAATTAATGCCTCTTCATAGGATTTAAATTGAAATGTATAATTTTTAGATCATTTATTATCTTAAACTTATAATTACATTGAGAATTCCATTATAAGGTCTATTTTACTTATACATTATTTATTAAAACATTAAATATACATTTACACTAATGTTTTTATATTTTTATTTTTGATACTTACATTTTATTTTAAAATTACGAGAGAATCAAGAAATTTTCATAGATATATAAGAAAACTTCTTAATCCTCTACTTGATGTTGATTTTTTATTATGAATGTAATTGGTATATGTTACTACATTATTAGAATTTTGACAATAGTAAATAAATAAAAACAATTAAAAATCAAAATGTTTTACAATATGACTTTTCACTTCTTTCATGATAATAAGTCCACTTCTTAATTAAAGAACTAATAAATTAATAATCTTTAAATAAATTATTCTATGTTTTATTATTTGGTAATCTTAAGTGCATGTGTTTCATATTTAATAGTATTAGTCTTATTTAAATACCTGATTTTAATGAATAAAATGTGCTTAGAGTGCGTTATGTACTTGACAATTTATTATAATTTTTGTTATATTTTATAATTGATTGGATCTAGTTACCCGAATCATTTAGACCGCATGTATTGTAATTTTTACTTGGTACAGTATAACTAGGTCCAATTGAGGTGAAGTCTTAAAACTTTTTTCCTTTTTGCTTCACCTCATTTAATTTAATACTAACAATGGATTAACTACTAAAATTTATAAATAACATTAATTACCTATGATTTATAATTTACTAAGATATATTATTTTTTCGTGTGTAACGTCTTATAATAAATATTAATATATTTACAAACTATATTCTCTAGAAGGCATAGGATCAATTAAGTTTTACACTATACATAAAAGTTTATTAATACCGTGTGTTTTAAAACCCTTTCTAGTCCGTAAACATAAAACGATTAATGAAATTAATTATTTTTTTATGTATTGAAAAAATGTATTTACTGTTTAAAAAGCGTGGCACCGATGGAAGCCATAATATTAATATATAAACTATCGCCAGTAATCCCTTGACATGACTTGATAGGCTTTAAAGTTCTATTTTCATTAATATTAGTCCTTTTTTTATTTGGTTATGTGACATAACATTATATCTATTACTTAAAGTATAAACAAAAGAGACATACTTAAAAGTTAATAAAGTTCACACTGATGACAACATTTGATTTTATTTCAAAAAATAACTTATCTATAGTGTAAAACATTATCGCATAGGATTAAAAAACACCGTGGTCCTTTAATTAATTCTAAGTAAAAGCCTTAAATTACTGGGGTTTACTCGAAATTGACTGAAATTAAGCATTCTATGCAATTGTTATTTAATTATAAAAAGTTCAGAAAGGATTTCTCAACAAATTATTAATTTTCCTCTTATGCGTAATCAGTTTCGGAGATTGCTGGATACCTTAATAGTATTTACTATAAAGGTATACTTTATAGTACCATTTTAAGTATTACAGGATCGTATAATGACCACGATTAGTAAGATGTACGTAGAACTGCTTTTACATAAGAAAAATACACAAAATAAATTGAATCGTGTTATGTGAATAATAAATACAATAACAGACCTACAAATATAATGATATTTTGAAAACTATAAATATATCTTATGACACGGTACATAAATTTTATAGATTGAGACAAACGTAAACAAAAAAATTAATGGCGGCTCTAATCCCACCAATAACAAAATTGTTATACCTTAACTTTATATGTAAAATTCAGTTAGTAGTATAAAACGTGTATCTTCTTAGAGCTACCTATTAAGGGTATTTGATTTTGTTTTATTGCTGCTACAACATCAGTTATATAATTGTTGATTGTGATAATTAGATTTCTTTAAAGAAAATTTGCAGAGGAAAATATTTGCAGTTTAAAAATTCACATTCATTAAAATCAAATTTGTCTAAAGATTACGCTAGGTTGATATTGACCCCAACACCGGTCACGAAGTCGTCCCTTATAAGCGGAAGAAGGGCTGTGTGTCTGAAACAATAGATAAGCAAAGTTTAGTATTTAGATTATGTTGGCTCAATTCAAAATTAACTTAGTTACGATAGTCTAGGGTAAAGCATAAAGTTGCTACTAACATATTAATATAGAGATAGGATATTTAAATTATAAACATATTTCGATAAAGCTCAAATGATGTGGTAAACTACTCTACATGTCTCATCGATATCATTTCATTCTGAGGTAGTTCGTTGATAAAAATGCCTACTTTCATCATCATCATCACAACCTTTGAGACCCGGCCCGCTGAGCCGGGTCTCCTCCACAGAATGGGGAGGAGAATCGAACTCGGACCTCCCGAGTAAGACATCAAGCCTTAACCACTGGGCTATCACTGCTACTTTAGTGGTAGTAAACTATTAAATTATTACAAAACATTAAAATTATGTTTTTATTATAGATGTGAAAGAATCAATCAGTTATATTTAAGGTTAATAAAATGGCAAACTCAAAAATAAAGTTAATAAAATCCGATTCCTTACATATTTAAATATCCAGCTTAGAGTTATAAAATGTAAATCGCATGGGCTTTGTAAATAGCAAAATGCAA
>JAOPUB010007122.1:0-11961 GCA_027564055.1 Neptis clinioides
AAATTTGTAATTTTTGTATTGGTGCCTTTATTTTGTCTAGATGTCTTTGATTTTATATTATTTAAGTGGACAGTAATTTTCAAAAACGGTCCAATGTTTACGAACAAATAAACACATTTCATAAATATAGAGACGGGGTAATGGACGAATCTTATTTTTTTTGCATAAAGGTCAGCAACTACTTGTATATTTTGCGTTGTTAATTACTCGTATGTTTTTTTGAGTTATGAAAGCCTTATAAAAATCTGTCGAATTTCCCCAGATTACTATTTTATTCATAGTCCATATAGAAGTATGTAAAAAAGTAATTTCTGATTTTATGTAACGCTGAATATAAAACCAAACACGTATAAATAATGTATATCGACTAACAAGGTAACAAAGACTGGGTTTGTCAAAGAAATAAATACTAACGAGAGAAAGTGTTTAGCATCGGATCTATTCCTATTATATATATGTTCTTACCTAACTGCTATTAATAAACAGGCCGATTAAGCTAGGAGGTATATTAATGCCTCCGTTATACTTACACTTAGGTAGGTAGTTTTCATATTTTTTGTTATAATTAGGTATATTATGCATTAATACATAATTATTTTGTTATTATAATATCAAATTAAGGTTTTACATCTACCTAAGTGTGATTCCTCCTGTTGATGTAAATTTTTTATTACGGACATTCTCGAAAACTACTATTAACAGCATATTTTTGCAAATATTTCTACGTATAAGTTTATGCTAAGAACCATGACTTGCTTCCGTCATCTTGAATTACTCTATCTATTTAAAAAAACGCATCAAGTTCTGTTGTATAGGTTTAAAGATCTAAAATCATAGGGACAGAAATACGCGAAAAGCTACTTTATACTATGTAATACTTTATTAAAACTTTATATAAGTATTTGATATATAAACTAACTAAGTTACTAAATAATAATTATTATATAATTCAGATAATCTATGGAAATATACCGCTCTAGTTTTCGATCTCACACCAACGTAAAAATCTTGAATCTTGTATTTCTTTCTATTTATATCTATAATCTTTATTGCTTAAGGATTAGGATATCCGCTTAGATAAGTAGATAACAATTTAAACGGATTTAAAATTGCAATAAATATGCTATTAATTGAAAGTTAAATGAGCAATTATTGTATTTTTTACTATGTAGCGACTTTGATGAAAATTTAAAGAATGTGAATAAATTATGCATAATTTCACACAATGATAATGCAACTTCAGTTTTAATAACAATATTAATGAAATATCTTTATTGCCGTTTTAACCTACTTTTAGTAAATTCTTAATCTAATAAATGAGGACAAGGTGAGGGTTTAATAACGTAAAAAAGTATTAGAATGAGTGTTTGCAGAAAAATGAAGATAACCGGAAAAAGTTCGCAAGTTTTTAGTTTACTCGTATTACTAGTTTTTATTGAGAATACAATGAATGGCAATGTTGAGTTCATGAACACTTTCCGGATTTATTATACATATTTTAAATTACGTTTTTGTTCAGTAACGCTGTTTAAGCAGTCAGTGATTGGCTCTTATTGGCGCATGGCCTTGTGACCTACTGTGGTCTGTTACTCCATGCTACACATTGTTTTAAGCCAGTCTCTCAATATTACTATTATTTTAGTCATAAAATCTAATCATTACTTAAATTACATAATGAACTACTACCAATTTAACCTTGAACTTCTCAAAAAGTAGAAATTACTAAAAGGTATTATATGCCAGTACCACAGTAAATCCTTAGACCCCAGAATTGTTTTTATATAGCTAGTTGTGTAAATTGTAAAAAAAAAACTTAAAAATAATTTAAATCGAAAATGATTTGCATCAGAAAATAAATGCATATCATGCACCTACTCAACTTGTATTTCCTAGTTCCTGTTAACCATAGATATAATATAAAAACAAATTAACTTTTTAATTGGCATCTCAGATTTTAATCCGTGACCCAATTTCAATTGCAACAGCTGCTGTTACTTTATTTTAAGTGTTCTTTTTAAATAGATCTTGGAATACAGATTGTTACGCATATATGGGAGTAGGATTGAGGTCTGACTCTGTGACATTTCGTAATCTGGGCCATCAAACTTTGTATAACTTTGCAAAGCAAAAGTATGCAACTTTTGAGCTTAAATTTGAGAAATCGTTTTCTCATTTTAAAATTTTTCATAACGCTAAAGAAACTTAAGTACATGAGAGAATCATTCAATTTTTATTTTAAAAATTAGTATTTAATTAAAAGAATAACATTGTAAACAAAAAGTAACAATTGTTAGAAACAAATTAGTAATTCGTAACAACAATTGCCGCAAGCTTGTCTTGCACAAGCTGACAGCATGAATGCCTTAGAGACATATAAATAACTTAATTTGGTCTTTTCTATATCAACATATCTATAATATAATATCTAAGAATTAAATGATAAAAGGCATTTGTGTATTAAAATTAGGTTATATAGTTACATGTTATATAAAAAAAATATTTTTGTGCTTTTCTGTTTGTGCAAAGCATCTGCTAAATGAAATTTTTATTTAAAAAATTAGGACTTGGTAGTACCTAGAACTCTCTTGATATATCTCAGTAAGTTTAAATTGTAAACAACTATAAGTTCATTAAAAGCGTAAAATAATTAATTCCGCTATTAAATTATTGATATTATTTTTATTCTTTTTATATCCTTGAGATTTCGTGATTTTCAATTTTCGAAATCATTAAATGGCCTTTCTCTTTTTGATTTCGATTTTTATTCTGTTAAACCGATAAAAAGTACGCGCGTGTCACGTATATTCACATAATAAAAATCGATTTAGTAATTAAATTATAGCACATTATCAAAAATGGCCTTGCTATATGCAGTTATTTGGTCGTGAAATCGTAATCGTATTGAGGGTCATAGTTGCTATCAAGGAGATAGGGCAAGCAGCGGAATAGACATTTTGGTCAGTAGAAATTAGACTGACAGAGAGTAAATTGCAATACGGGAAATAGTATGACTGTTTAATGAAACAATACAAATTATAAAGTGAAGAAAGTTACACAGAATACATCATATATATATTTTATCAATTCAACATTAAAATTTGTTTGGCCACAGATTGCAATGGGGCCGAGGACGTTAATACTTTTCACATGTCTCGCAGCAGCGAGTGCATCCTTGGAAGTCGTGAATCAATGGAGCTTACTACAATTCGATTTCCCACCGGATCCAGTGTTATTAGAAAAGTTCCAACCTGAAAACACTGTTCCTACTGGTCTAGAAATCGGATGGGACCGGATTTACTTGGGTATACCCCGACTACGCGCTGGTGTTCCGGCTACATTGGCCTGGGTCCCTCGCTCTCTACCGCCTGGCGTCAGTCCGGTTCTACAGGTATTTATTTACTTTACCGTTTGTTATGTAACTATATAGTTCTAATTGTTATATAATATTTTTAGTCGAATATCACTGATTAGGTTTAAAGCAAAAAATTAAAATGTATCAGTTTTAGAACTTATATCAGTATAAGAGCTTTTAATTCATCGTGTGTGTATGTTAACCGTCTAAAATTCTTCATTTTCTCCAGAAAAAATATTGAAAGTTTTCAAGATGTATATTACATGAAAGATTTATTACTACAAACAAATACCTTTTTTGGCATTTTCATGGTCATATTGAATCGGACGGTTTCTCATTTTATAAAAGTAAATAAAAGCTGCAATATATTTCCTAAATATGTGGTACGGCAAAAAATAGATAGTGATTACTATGGTATGAACTAATAATAGCAAAAACGATTTTGTAATTGTGAGCTTATTTATTTTGTTGCACAATAACTTCTGTGACAAAATGTTGAAAGTGGAAGTAAGATCTGAAGTTTGTTATCTTATAGCTTAAACTCTTGTGTTAACTTTTACCAAAAGTGTGCCGAGCTTACAGTAGATTGTGGTTTTGATGATTGGACCCCTTAATAATTTGTTCATATCTACCACTACCGCATCTGATTTCTTGCCGTCCTTATCGTTCCGCATTTCCAATAGACTTTAAATAGGCAGTAATTACTTCCGTACTACTTATCTTAGTATTGTTTTTATACTGGTTCAGTGGCGGTGTGAAAATTGATCACCAGATTATCTGTAAAAAACTAACAAGATTTTTGATTATCTCCTTTGAGCCTGCGTTAGGATAATGCGTTTCCTAATATAGGATAATTTTTCTTAATAATATGTAAATGTCATAATAAAGGAACCGGTCTTTATCTCGTCATGAATCTATTATCTTTGTTACATTCACTTTTATAGCGCAGACACGACACGTGACTTCTAGGGGTTGTTAAAATTAGGTCATTACATAAGATATGATAATAAAGTTTTAGATTCTATTTTAACAACAATCAGCTATTTTGATGATCGTTAATTATTCAACTTGAGCATTGAAATGCTTCTAATTGGTAATGTTTAACGAAAAACTAGATAAGTCAAATATTATTGAAAATTCGGTAAAAAATTTAATAAAAAAAGATATTGATTATGCATAAATTTGGTTTGATTTTATTATATATTACATAGTATTACTTGTTTTAACTTAGCATTTTAATTCAATATTTACATAATAGGTATTTTTGTATTCTTATTAATTATTATTCAACCTACCGTCAAAACAATATGCGTATGTTCTGATTTAGTTAACTGGTTCCTTGAACAGGATCCAATGGGTGTAAACCACATTACAATATATATACCAAAATAAAAAGTCGTATGTATTACCGAATCTTAAAATATCATACTCGTGTTGTTTGTTTAAGACATTTAAAATTCTTACCAGTTGCTACAAACCTACTCGCAAATTTGGATGTGCGGTCGCGAGCTTCTCTTATGTCTAACTTACATATTATACGAATTACATAGTTTATAACTGTCACGAGAAAGCGTGAAGGGCAGGAACTAGACAAGGCCTTCGCTACTACTGGTGTTTCAAGCAACAAACAGATTGTGTAGCTAAATGTGGATATTTTGCAATCTACAGATACATAGATAAGATACTTAATAATTATTCGCCATGTTGCGTTAAGGAATTTTTACGCGTTGTATTTTTCTACAACTATGTTGTTTGTATTTAGGTTTAATATACGCTAACAATTACATAAAACATAAACGCGACTAGAGTTGGTACATATAGAGCTCAGTGTCAATAGCTATTGCTCTAACTTCTGTACAAGTATTTGAAGGTTTATAGATCTCAATAAGGAATCTTAAAAAACATAATTTCAAGTTTCTCTTTCTATGTAGGTACACTCTGGATCTGTCTGTAAATTGATTGTTTATAAATAGCTCCGCTAAATTTATTGCGTTAATATTACTTTAAAGTTGATGTACTAGTCAGTGTCGCAAATAGAGCGGTGCCACTGATGGCCAGGCACAGGGATTAGAGAATGGGGGTCGCAACTATTGATTCTGATAGCTTCCAGCTCTGCCTCTAGTGCTCGATACTAACACATAAGTACCTGCCAGTATCATCATAATTATTTTGTCACCTAAAATATCTTTAAAATACAAGGGCGTAGTATTGGAAGTTCGCACAGGGCGCAATTATAGAAGCTCGCACAGAGCGCAGTTAAAAAAGCTCGCACAAGGCGCAGAAAAGGCTATTTACGGCTCTGGTACTAGTATATATGTAGAAGCATGACACATTTTTACTGTGTAAATATGTCCAAACAAATAGTCATTTATAAAAAATTGTGTCTACTAACGATGAAAATAAATCATTTTTAACCGCAGCAGACACTATTTCATTCGTGTAAAATATAATATACAGTGTTTTCATTCAAAAACCAACATATACTACTATTAATTTAGGTAAACTATGCCAATCTTTCAAAGTAAAAGATACATACATACGTGATTTTATGTACATACAAATTTTCGAAATAAATCCTGCAAAAGGTAACAGAAGTAAGAACTAAACATTACAGCACCAGTCTTATCTTCAAGGGTATGCTAAAAAGAGGTCACAATTATTATAATATATTTTAATTACTATGCGGAAATATTACTTAAGGGATATTAATTACCATATTATTATTTATTTTTTGCCTCTAATTTATAGATTATTCAAATTTTAGACATTGCTACATAACGCTGAAATGTACACGGATATTTAAAAATTCCTAAGTACATTTAGTTAGATTAGTTTGTTGAGATCTCTATCTACACCTTATCTCTTGCATATATTAACCTAATTACATGTTATTATAAAATGATTGAATAATGCCAGCATTCACAAATTTACCAATTTTATAAGTTTTATGTGTTTCATCAATTAACAGATTTATGTTTAGTAAAGAATAACTATTTGCTTTTTCCATTGTAAGCATCTTAAAGAAGTATGTAATAGTCATCATTATTTTACCTTCCAGTACTACAAAAATTTGATTAATTCTTACCAATATAGAAGCTATTTTAATGTAATTTTTATACCAAGAATTTGTCCTAAAATATATTATAAAAAATTAATAGCAGAATTATATTTTGATTTTAAATATTTAACATATTTACTTTATCATTATTTTAGACATATTTATTATATATAAAAATCTTGCCTGCCAAATTATAGGTATTTAGAAATTATTCAGTTCATTTTTATATAAATAACTTTCCTTTTTACTAAAAATTAATTATATTAATTTTTATATAGTTAAATCGATTATCAATGCTTTTATGGACCAAACCGGTTTTTATTATACTAATAAAAATTTACTTGGTTCGTTTTACTTAAAAGATTTTATTAGCGTGTATGCGACGTAGAATTTAATTGAAATTGAAAGTCTATTGAGCTGAGAACTTATTCAATAAAATTCCGATCAAGTACATATATTCGCAATATTTCTTGTCTGTCTATTTAAAGTAGGCTACCTGTGCCTGGTATACATATTGACATATTATTCACACTATAATTGTAATTCTTTCCATTTACTTTTCTTTGTTTGTTTACTGCTTTGTATTCTGTTTGGAGTCAAAAACTACTGAATTATGCATAATATATTTATTTGCTAGAAACTATTTTGTTCTTTATTGCATTAAACATGGATATCATGATATATAGAAATAATTTTGTTAAATATTCTCGTATTAGAATGTATGAATAGTTACTAAATTATTGGTACACTTAATTTATTCTAACTTTATAGATTATTTATCGCTCTAAAAGGTCACTAAGCACCCAGTTGGTTACTATCTAGCTATTGGTTTAAGCATAATATTGTGTAGCTACTAAAGTATTGCAAAAAAACCAAAAGCTCAAATAAAAAGGCAAGTTTAATAAAAATTGCCTGATACCTAGATTGTGAAGATATCTTACGAAAAGGTAGAGTTCTGAGTGAAAATTAATATTAATAATGCTGAAAACGGGTTCAAGATCTACATTATAAATGTCAAATTGAACCTATATTCAGCATACAATAGTGAAATGTAAAAAAGAATAATATTTGTAATTGTTTAATACACTTGTTTTCTCAGGCATATCCTGACTGGTCATGGCATACGGCTGGTCGCGGAGACATCAACTGCACCGGCCTCATCTCAGTGTATCGTGTCCGGGCTGACCGTTGCAACAGACTTTGGGTTCTGGATGCGGGAGTACTGACTAGTTTAGACGACTTCCGTCGTGTCTGCCCTCCTAAGATTCTCATTTTCGACATGGCTACTGATCGTTTGGTAAGTTTACGTAAATACTTTGTAATATATGAAACGTACCAGTGCACAGTCCCCAGTCCCAAATCTCAGTGTATTAACCAAGCTATTGCTAACATCAATATCGCTTATGTTATTTGTCGATATGTTTATTCTTAACAACTTTGTCCTCCTTCATCTAATCGCAAAATTGTTTACGCCAAGTCTATTTAAACTTCAGTCAATCTTTTGATCAGACTTCATTTAATCAAATGTAAATGATTAAAGTAGGATCTAACGCTCAATAGAAAAAATATACACGATATCTCAAAACTAGAGTGAAAATGCACAAAATCTAAATCTAATCTGAAATAAAAACCTAATCTAAATTAACTGTAATTCTTATTGCAGTATAAGTCTTGCCCGCGTGGAACGGTGGCAAGAATGCTATCTGCATTTTGACTCTGAATCACATCTTCAGTATGTTTTCCATATTAGTCACATGGGCGATTCTTTTGCTTACGGTTATATTTATCGAAACATTTCTGTGCCAAAAAACATGTACATATGTATTTTTCTGAAAATGTGGATTTATTTATCATAGTTCTGTGCGATAAAGCTCTTCTTTATGATACTTGTTTACATCTTGTCGTATTTCATAAATTAAAGTACTTGATCTTTAGTAACGATGCGAAATTGCGTTGAGCATGAAATATATAATTAGTAGCTAATGTTAATAATATTATTCTGTCCTATTTGGTGTCTATTAGATTTATTTTCCACACTAATTGACCTTGCTTTAATATGGTTTAGATTCGACTACAACAATCGACTTTACAATACAAGATATAATAACATTTCAAAAGATAGGTATTATATAGTTTTTAACAGTCTTATCAGATATCGATAATAGTTTCATTAACACTATTTTTTATAAATGAACAATGTAATGAATATGAACTTACCGGACTTTAAGATCTCAATCTCTGATACAATTCATATTTGCACGTCATATGGCTATACTAAATAGAACCGAATAATTTTATTTACAGGATTAAAAAAAATATGAAGTGTAAATATCATCTACAATAGTAAACTGTTCCCCTGCATTATAAATATTAAAAAAAAAAACATTTTCTGTGTTACGTATCTGTTACAGTAATTGTCTCTGTAAAAACATCTGTGGTTGGTGTGTTTAAGTGCATTTGACCTGGAAATTGAAATAACTCTAAGCGAGCTGAGCTTGTTCGCGACATGCCTTGATTGATACGGCCCGTGTCGAGGCGTGCACCACTAAATTAGTCACGGTTAAGATGCTATAGTTATCCAGCTAGTTTTATTTCATTTTTCTCTATGACCTTGTCGCTAATGTAGTCAATAAAATATAGTAACAGTAAACTTTGAAGTGAAATAGGTACGAAGGATATACACATTATATACATTAGCATTTATGTGGAAGATATAAGTCCAAATTACAATTGACAATATTTTATATTATTTTTAACATATCACATGACATCTTAAATCTAAAATAAGAAATCAAAAAAATTAAACGTAATCTAAACTAACTGCAATTATGCAGTATAAGTCTTGTTCGCATGGAATAGTGGCATTAATGCTAGCTGCATGTCCCCTCTGGATCGCAATCCCGATTTTTTGGGCGAAAAATGTGTTATCTATAATATTATGTTATATATATCTGTTTTCGCCAACCAGCGAAAAGATTTAAGTGCCAAATGACGTCTTATATATTCGGTTGAATGGCAATTTATGTTTGCTTTGACAAATATGGCAAAGTCATTATTTTATTTCGCCGTATATGTGACGACATCACATATATTTAAGTTTTTATTTTAAATGAACAAAAATAAAAACAAAGTATTTTTTTAAAACTCAAGACAAATATATAAAGAAACTGTATTTTTGTTTTAAATGCTTAATATTTTTGGAATGTTGTCAGTTGCATAAACAAACACACTGATGTACTTACTCTTGCAATTATTTATATTAATAAGATAATCTTATGTGTACATGAAAAGCCTTTCTTCTGATCCTTGATATAACCTTATATGATAAAAAGAAAAAGTATAATTTCGTGATTAACAATGACATTGACTTTTGAAAGTCTGGTAAAGTAATTTTTTTTGATCTCATTGTCAATGTTACATTTGAATAAAATATCAATGTTACTTTTTGTAAAAAATTCTTAAAGTTACGGATCTTATCACAATACTTATGGGAACTAGATGCCAAAACAATGAATTTATAAAATTTTTATGACTTAACATTGCTGTTAAAATTTCACATTTGCGTTTTTAAAATTGAGAAACCTCATTGATTGTAATAACAGACAAACAGTAGACAGAAACGTATGAAATAAAACATTGTGCACACTCTAGTTAACGTTTGACTGGTATTTTTAATTAATACGTTCGTTAACTAGTACTAAAAGTAATGATATTTGATATATTTAATTTGGCATCACCTGTCAACATTGCTATTAGGTGATGTATTTTATTAAAAGTTTTTACTTAAAAAAAACTAGTCAGACTACCATAAAAGTTCAAGGCATAACCAATACTAAGGCATGAAACAAATAATAAACTATAAGTTGTCACTATTTGCCCTTGATAATAATTAACGTTCTCTCTTAAGCTTTTCAATCACCGCCGTTGATGACTTTATTCTATCGCGAAAGTACTTATAAAACATCATTTATCACTATGTTGCAACTTAACAAATATTTACACATTGTACCGTGATTAAATATTCACTTATTCTGTATGACTTACAAAAAAATAATTCAATGTTTGCTAAATTTCATTTATTCATTCTCAGTTATTGAGTGTTTCTCTATTTTACTGTCCAATCTTTTAGATATACACACGTTACAACTTTTACTTTAAATAAGTATAATAATGAAGCTGGATTCGGTTATTTATCATAAAACTGTCAATCTTCTCATAAAGATTTAAATTTATATTTTTATATTCAGGTCCTACTCATTTGACCTGTTGTACTCGAACAAAATATCAAATCTTTATGTAAGAAAAAGACATCCAATCTCTATAACTAGGTCAGTAGGTCGCGAACTTGTCAAGTTACAGGTCAAATACAGGTAGTATTTAAAATATTTGCTGAAGTGTTATTACATATTAAAGAATCTCTGCTGTTATCGCATCTATACTAGTTTCGTTTTCATTAGAAACCAGGTTTAAATTTAAAATCGTATATTTCCTACTGCATACAAAAAAACTCTTGAATACCGCATACAAAAAGAAACTTGATCCCGAGAGTAAGAAAAATCGTTTAGTGTAGGCACGAACAATATATTCTACTACCTAAAAAAAATACTACATCATATATAATTATTCTAGTCTATTAAATTAAATAAATTCATACATCAAAACATTTTTTTCCTTTTATTTTGTACATATATTTTACTTTAATTTTTATATTGACTAATAGATTTTTACATACAATATTATGATAGTTATCTTCATAATGTATTAATTTCCACTATTCTCTATATTTTGCGTATTGTGATGTAGGTATACTACATTTATAAAATCTAGTAAATACACAAATTCTCAACAAGAATCTGTTTTGATTTACTTTGCTTGCAAATTGTTGGGTCATGAAAAATAATATACAATTTCATAAATTAATATAAAAGTTTCGGTTCTTCATTGTGTTTAGAAACTCTAAACGTTCGTATTTTAAAAGGGTATCTAGTAGAACTAAGTCACAGATTAATGTTTCGAATAGTCGATATATCATAAAATTTTATTAAAATGGGTATATTTATGAATATATACAACTATTTCTTTTAATAAAGGTGACATAATATCATTCTTGCAAGTCATTGTTGATAGCTAATTGATTTATAAACGTTTTGATTGACCTTACTTACATGTCTAGTTAGTTCACAACACCGCTAAATGTTTAATTGTAATTATAAGTGGCGGTGGCCGTAACATTACGCGTAAACCAATCATTTCTTGATCATAGACAATGTACTAAAGGTTATATGATAAATAGATTAATAATTTTCTTCCGAACCAAAGCTCAATCTGTAACCATTACTTATAATACGCTGTAACAACAATGATACTTAATAGTATCCCTTGTTAAATTATATGGTTAAGTTGGCTATAACTCATAAGAATTATAATTAAATCTCAACAAACATATTAAACTAACTTGGATTATGGTGCAGGCATTTTATTGTTGGCCATTTATATAATTATACAAAATCTGTTTTAATTTTGATCAAATTAATTAATTAGTTAATCCATT
>JAOPUB010007448.1:0-11958 GCA_027564055.1 Neptis clinioides
TTTTATTTGAAACAATCTATTGAGAATGAAATAGTTTTTGATAAATCTGAGTTTTATAGGTACGTGTTACATTGCATGGGGTGCTGGGTTACTCGCCTCTTACAAGAATGCTTTCCCAGCGGCAGAGGGGAATTGTATTCTAACCCGTCCCCTAACTAACTTCAACTATTTTCATTTCATTCATCAAAATTAAATAGAACTAAAGTATTATAAAAAAATTTTGTGACACATTCATTATGGGGAAACACATAAGCCAATAAATGAAGTAATAAGTTATTTTATCATTAAAAATGTAATGAGTTAACAAACTAGTTTCAAAAGCAACAAAACCGGTTTGTTACAACATTACCATTTACTTACTTTTGATGAATAAACCCTTGTACAGGTTTTACAAGCAGAAACACAGCAGCTATAGCCACAGTCGCCAAAAGTTGCACTGTCAATAGTCCATACACTTTCCTGATGAATCCAAGACGAATGTCTTTGTCTGCATTCATCACATTGTTTCTGTATGCAAAATCATCCTGAAAAAGGAGTTTATCATTATTCCTGTTTACATGTCTTTCGAGTCTTCTTTTGATATAAGATCACAAATTGCGCTAGGCAGACATTTCTGATTTATGGAGTTTTTTCATAATACTTTTCTTTACTCATGATGTTTTAATCAAGTGATATTTAATTACATAAAGATTACAACATGCCCTGGTTTCGCATACATATAATTTAACATGTATGTCTACTTAAATTTGACAAAAAAAAATTTCTATGTAGCTCTTAGAAGACTATAAGCAACCATAGAGAAAATTGTAGTAGTTTTTGTATAACAAGTGAATATATTCAAAGAACACAGACTCTTATTCTTTACTATTAGATATGATCCTTATCTTATCAGTACCTGTATGAGAATGAAGAATTAAACAATAACTTGTTAAATGATATGTATTTATCTCTAAAGTAAAAAGTAAATTACTTTTCAGTAGTTTTTATTCAATAATGGAAAAGACTCTGTACAGTCTTGTCTTTAGTGTGTATAAAAACACAATGTGGACAATTATTTTTTCAATACAATTATGGTTTTGAATATGCTTAGGTATGAAACATTCAGCCAGTATTACTGTTTTAAGTTCTATTTGGCTTGTATAAAACCTAATAAACCAAATAGATTTCCTGAAATTACTGTTTAAACAAAAGTAAACCAATTTAATGAATAAAATATAAATACTGAAGGCCATGACAAATTGCACCATTATCATTTATTTGACAATTCTTTTTACCTCTATGTTTTCTTTTCCTCCCAACTCGCAATCCTCTTGTGCATACATCAACGGTATATTCGCCATGGTTCAACAGCTATCGTCGTCGTCTCGTTCAAAATATTATCACTTGGTATACCAAATATTTATTTTCCAATTCACAGCTGTTTAATATTCATCAAATATTATTAATTTTGATAATGAAACTGGCAATTAACAAATCAATACTCGTCAAAATGACGTAAATCAGTACTACCAATCCAAAATAATATTTCTACCTAAACTTTTAAAATTATTACTTCAAAATCAATTTAAAAGATATTATAAATAATATTATTGCAGTATTCACTACGTTCAATATAAGTCCAGTTACGTTTTTCAGCCTTTATAATTGCTATACATATTTTAAATGAACCTGAAAAATTCAGCTTGCTTAATTTTTACACTCAATTTAGGGAAAATTGCTAAGTTGGCAATAGTAATTAACAGACTATAAGGACCAAGATCAGCACGTATATTATCTTTGATCAGCACTCGGCAGAGCTGCCAACAGAGTAAACTTATTTTATCCTGCTTTATTTTAATAATTATTTAACAAATTGAACCTCTTTTAAAAGTATGTTACACCTGACTGTGACTAGACCTACTCTAAAATTATAAAATTTACTCATCTTAGATTGTTGCTATATGAAACAAAATAAATGCCAGATAATACAAAATTCGTAAAAATATCGATACAAATAGTTTATTTTAAAAAAAAGACTATTTTTTCCCAAACATAATTTTTGTCAAGGCAATACAATATTTTTATTCCGAATGATGATTTGTTTTATAAATATTTATTGAAATTGACTTAAACTTAAAATATTTATGGAATTCCATAGAAAGAAAAAATATTTTAATAAAATTTTACACGTGTGTAATATATATCATTCAAACGAAGTGTTAACTAACACTGCTGCCTGCTAATCATCTGGGCTATGTCGGTGAGTTTTGTTCTACGGATCGAAACGACGTAGAGGAACACCCAACATTGCCCTCTTCGTAGCACGTTGCGCGACGCGGAGCCGGTACACGATACCTTGAGTGAGGGGCCGTCTTAGAGCCATATGTCATTACTGGTGGCACATACTTCTCGAAGACTTTCGTCTTCAGGCATGGAGGGATGTTTGACGAAAACGAGTTTCAGCTTCCCGAATGCTGCCCTAGATATTCATAATGCCAAAAAAAATGGTAGTGTGTAGTAGTATTCATATCGTTATTTCAAATTTGTCTTTTAAAGAAGATAATATAGTATAAAAAAAACTCATAAAATAGATGAAAAACTTTATTCACTACACTACTTACATTAAATAACAATTACAGATACAAAATGTTATATACAGCGCAGATAAAATGGATTTACAAATGCCTTACAATTATTCACAACTTATGCTAAAACTAAAAGTAAAGAATGTTTTTAAAGGAGTTGTTTTTATATTGTTGTTATGCAATTTACTTATTATATATCCATTTTTTGTCAACAAGCGAAAGCGATTTCGATATTTTATCATTTTCAAAAATTAATTGATTTACTTTAAAAATACCATTGATTTGCTGGATGGTCATTTTATATAAAACCCAATATCACTAGTATATAAAATATAAGATTTCTCCATTTTATTACAAACGAGGAACATGTATTATTGCTTTACGTTCGAATTACAGTACTCATTATAGTTTGTCATGACGCCTAAATTTAAAAAAAAAAACAATTTTCGCGCCTAAATTATTCTTTATTAAGTCAAATGTAAAATACAATTTGAAAAAAATGGTAGTTTTTGTGCATTAAAAATAAAAACTTTAAAATCGATTGTAAAGAAATATTTAAATTTAAATTATGGTACTACTATTATAGAGATAATCGTATTGTTTGTCAAAATCCGTTGCTTTCTTCACAGAAGAAAAAACTAACAGTTCTTACGAAGCATTAATGTTTTGTTTCAAATTTTGCAATTGCATTTATAAGTTATTTTATTGTTATGATTTTTTTAATCCATTTTTTAATCAAAATTTTAATTATTTAGTTTCTTCATCAAAGATATCATCAATGTATGAAATTTTCGTAAACTTTTTGAAACCAGCTTGACCAATTTTAATAAAATTGAAATGCATCTGTAAAGTATTTTTGAAAAAAAAAAATACCATATTCGAAATGGGTTCAGACATCTTCGAGTAATCTTTCATATTTCATACTGGTTATCTCTACTAATATCAATAGACAGAATGTATTTATTGTCTATGGTTATACATTTTCTTCATCTGTGGTAATATTGCCATTCATCTCAATATTATGAAGTATTTCTTGATGTATACTCAAGTAATATGCATCTGAGAATGTGTCATCACATAAAGTACATTTTAATTCTTTAATTTCTTGTGGTTGAGGTCTGGAAAAAAAAATATTTGTCATCAAATTGTGATGATCGTGGATTGTAGACAGAAAATAAAATTCGAATTTGACATCTATTTTTAATCTACATTCTAAAATCTTTGAATAACGGGCGAAGTTAAAATTAATTGAGGCTATTGAGTCTTCCATTTATATGTTCCATTCGTAAACGAAAAATTTTTCCTATAAAAATGTTTGGTTTGCGAATGGATCAAATTTGAATCCAAATCTAAATTTAGAAATGGGAAATTCATACTTACGATCTATAACTTTAATAAAACTATCTAGCTTCTCATTACAAATTTATTAATATGAAAATTAAAAAAATATATACCACTCAACAATTACTAAATAAAAAAATGAGTAATCACGTTGATGTAAGTGCTGTCATTTTGAGCTAACATTTTGATACAACAAGAACAAAGTTTTACCTTAAAACGTCATCCAAAGTCTTGAGCTTAGTCACAGTAGATATCGCTTTACACGTCAGTCTGTGTGCGGTTAACTGTTCAAATGTATCAAAACTCTCATTACAACCGTAACACACACTTTTATTATGACAGGTCTCGTGGACCATGAGGTCTGTGGACGTTGTAAAAGCTGAAAAAAAACGAATTATAACAAAATCGAAAAAATGTGACAGATTGCGCGGGGCGGAAAGGGATGCGCCGAAATTTTTCGACATGCATACAGAAAAACAGATAACATATATCATTCACTTTCAAAAACATGCTTTTTGCTATATAAATATTTCTTATACAGTTATCGATCAAAATTATATAAAAAATATGATTAATCGTCATAAAATATAATTTTTTTAAATGCAATAAAGTTTTATTTTCTCTGAGAACCCCTTCCTCACTGTCATACTTTAAAAAAAAAACAAAATATTATAATATAAAAAAAGTTATTTTCAATATAAATAAAAATTAGATTAAAAATTAATTAATATAAATAAAAGACTGGTTCATTTTCTGTTTATATCATTCACTATCAAAAACATGCTTTTTTGGCATATAAATATACAGTTATTGACCAAAATTATTTAAAAATGTGATTAATTGGCATAAAATTAAAATATTTTTTAAATGAAATAAAGTAAAATATTTTTTTTTCTCTGAGAAACATTCTTAAAAAAGTTTTCATATTAAAAAAAATTTAACACAAAATATAAAAATAAAAAAAAAGTTGATTTTTATATTACAGATATAAAAATCAACAATTTTTTTGAAAATTGGCAAAATGCACACTAATTCCAATCTGATTTAATTTTTTTTAAATAATAAAAACACCTCTCAAAAAAGATATTTTCAGAATACATATACAACAACTACAGATACCATGCACAACAAAAACTTACTTCGTCTACATATAGCACAGATATATTTACGTTTTTTCTCCGGCGACATACTTGTACTGTTCTTTCTTTTAACTGTCTTGTAGGAATGTTGAGCGATTACATGAGCCTGAAAAAAAAATTATTTCAAGCAAAGATCTATCTTTTAGATTGCAATGCCTAAACTTAATTATTTTTAATATAGGGCCTAAACTGCAGAAGTAATTTTAATATAGAATCTATACTGCAGAATTAATTTTAATATAGAGTCTTTACTGCAAAATTAATTTTAATATAGAGTCTATACTGCAGAATTAATTTTAATATAGAAGCTATACTGCAGAATTAATTTTAATATAGTTTATACTGCAAAATTAATTTTAATATAGAAGATATACTGCAGAATTAATTTTAATATAGAACCTATACTGCAGAATTAATTTTAATATAGAATCTGTAATGCAGAATTCGTTTAAATGCCTACACTGCAGAACTTATTTTTCTAATTACTAATTATAATAAAACCTATCTTTGATATATTATTCAAAGATTATGAATATCAGATAGAAAAAATGGCCAAATTTGAATTTAATTTGGACAAATTTAAATCCATTAAAAATATTCTGTTAAATCCAAATACATCGGCTAACAAGACTAGACTAAACAGTTTTTGTTAATTTATTCAGTCATTATCTATTTTAAAATTGGTTAATGTTGCCTGATCTTTGGAAAATTTGCTCTACATGTGAAAAACAACATCGCTTAATGGATACAAACTTTGTAAGTTAGTGGAAGCTTTAGACAAACTGACTGACTGACCAAATTTTAACATGCGTGTTTGAAAACTAGCCAAAACAACAAAATCCTAATAGTACGAGTTACCATATGGCGATGAGCATGAGTAATGGATAACAATTAATAACCTAAATAAGTATTAGTGAATACCTTCAATCCGGTAACACAGTTAAATTGCTTAGCACATAACATGCACTCTAGAGGCATATCCTGTTGTAAGAGTTCCGTTTCATCTTCACTGAGCAGTTCCTCTTTAACAGTTACATCTGAATGCTAGAAAAAGATATTCATAAATATTCGTAATATTTAAAATATAAAAAAAATATATATACTTACATTATCTCCACCTTCAGTATTGCCATTTGTAATAGCTTTTACACAATCGTTCATAACCTCCTTTTGTAACTGATCCTTTAGTTCCTTTAGGGACTCTAAAACAATAAGAGACAAACTTCTTAGCATACCATGGATTCAGAAACTCCAAGTAACTCCAAACTTTCTAATGCACAGCAACATTCACCTTCTCTACTTGTGATACTCCCTCTTTTAATGCAAAAACCTCAATAAAGAGAGGGCAGACAACAAACAATGATGCACTGGATGTGTGCTATAAATACATTATACTAATATTATAAAGCTGAAGAGTTTGTTTGCTTGAACATGCTAATCTCAGGAACTGGTTCAAATTGAAATATTCTTCTTCTGTTGGATGATCTATTTATCGAGGAAGACTGTAGGCTATAAAACATCACACTATGACTACAAAGGTTTAACTAATGGCAAATTAGAGGAAAATTCTTACAGTAAGTAAATTACTTTTTGATAACACACAATAGTAGAAAAATACCGTAAAATGTAGACAGTCTAAACAAGCCTTATGTTATATTGCCCAATTAATAAACATCTATTTACTATTAGCTTGACAGTTCTATCTGTAGGAGATTCCTACAGGCAGGAGAGTGACCTTCACCACACAACAAGCTCAAATCCTCAAGGACTTAAAGTTGCTCCATGAAACCTGCAAAATTCCCAGGAACCTTCTGTGCCTATTCAAGGAGCTGGACTGGCTAGTATAACCAGTCTAATATTACCTTGTACTCAGAATGTACCGAATTTGAATGTGGAGCCTACATACCAAACCATGCCATACAAAAAAAAGGAAATTCCTTGATCATAGCATAACATATGAACAGTTGGACAAATTTTGCAAATGATTTGCGTTTGTTATCAGAATATTCTTATGTAAAAAAGATTAGACTTAGATTAGACTTTTGGGCTAACTGGTTATCTTATAATTATTGGCTTACCTGTAAATTCTATTCTAATAGGCAGCTGCTGAATCATCTCTTCAGGCTCAACCTTAACAATATCCAAATTTGGCATCTCATCCATATTAGAATAATTTGAACCATTAACACTAGGGCAGTCTTCATCTTCATCAGAAAGTACTTCTTGCTTTATTTCAATATCCATTGAATCTTTATACATATTAGGCAATGATTTATCCACTTGTATAGGTTTAGGCCAAATTCTATCATCTAACTCCTTTGATTTTTGAGTTCTTTGTCTTAGAACTTCATCACTTTTTCTTACAATTTTGGCAAAGTTACACGCAGCTAGCAACAATTGACAACATGTCTCACAAATCATTTTAGAATGATTATCTGTTTCTTGTATCTAGAAAAAAATATTAGTAATTATGGAAAAAAGTGATGGTGTGCATTTTAATGTTATTAATATACCTCACCGAAATATGGGTGCATCAGTTTATGGTCTCTTTGATGGTCAGATTTTAAAGATTTGATTAATTTCAAATTTTCTTTATAAATTATAATCTATAGGTTGATCTAGTAATGATAGACTAGCATTAAATATGCCAACTTGCACATGGTCATCACCCAATTTGGTAGACTATAACCTCCTTCTTGTAATGAGAAGAGGCTCGGTAGTGGGCCAGTAGTGGACAGAGATGAATGAATGTGCTAATTTTATGTATAAGCTGTATGAATGCAAGCTTCATAAAAACTTGTACATGGAAAACATAAAATATATGTCTACTTATCCACACAACCTACCACCATGAGTAGTGATTTAATTATTAGAATATAGCAGAAATTAGTAATAAATTTTACCATACTGATTCTGTCAATTACAACCTACTAATACACTTCTAGGTGCAACAATTAGGTTAATATTCATAATTATAACGACAAGAGTACCTGTATATTAGCAAGCTTTTCTAAATCTTCAGCTATACTACTTTCCATCCCGTCCCAAGGCGGCGACCAGCCATCGAATATGTGATACAAAACAGAGTTTGTGTTCACTATTTGCAAACAAGCGCGGCATTCTATGTTTAAACTTTCTCCTTGAGCAATATAATCGTTTGCTTCACTCATTTTGTTGAACTAATACTAAAAAAAACACATATTTAATTCATCACAAGTATTGTACACAAAATTAAAGATATATAAATACTATTTTTTAAATATTGGCTTGACAAGGACAATCTATTGACATGTTTTGACAGCGGCATAGACAATTTTGGTCACATTATGCTAGTTTACTAAAGCGTATTTATATTATATTATTAATTTTTAAATCTTTACATTTTAATATATCTAAAACTCTTTTATATTTTTAAAATGTGCTTAATATTAAATTTTAATGTTATACAATTAAAACTTACCTCACGTCTCGTCCGGACACCTTGAACACAACAATGAACCAATACGTCAAGCGATTTGCGACATTACTGAACGAAAAATTCCAGATTTAAAAAAAGTTTTATAGATAACTATTAAATTTTTTTTAGTGAACTTCCAATATATCCTAAATAAACATGTCAACTCACAGAGATATGTCAATGATAGATTAATCACAACCCGCTATATAACATTGTCCTATGTACACTCCATAGGACACTTTTTATTTAGTCTATACCAAGTCTATACATTGAAACCAGGGCTGCCAGCTTAATATAAAAAATACTAATGAATAAAATAATCGTCTAGAATCGATGTTTTAATAAACATCAACATCTAATAACTCACACTACTCATATAATATCGCACTCATTTAACGATATTATTTATTACTACTCACAACGTACTGACACGTTACGAATAGAAACTCAAGCATTTTTTTCACAAGCAAGATTTGATCTTTTGGCAATCTTTTATAAAAATACAACTATAGTGTAAAATACAGATTATAAGCGACGCATGTTACGCGAGAGAACAAAATAAGTTTTTTCGGATTTTTTAAAATATCACTTCACCAATATTTAATATAAAAAAAGCTCTTCTACAAAATTGGAGCTATTACATAAAAACACTGAGCTAAATACTTGCAAAATTACTTAAGAACATATATTTCAGAGCCAGACAATATAATATGTTGGCTAACAAAATCATAGACTAAAAGTTGAAATGGCCTACAGTGGAAATAGTGTTGTGATTACAAAAAAATGAATAAGTTTGCCTACATACATAATTTTCATGATTAAATGTTTGCTCCATCGTGCTACTATTTATATTTTAGAACTATAATTCTCAATCAAAATATTCTTTTGCATTTCTTTGCAACATTCAAAGCCTACATAGTGATATATTATATATTATATTATGTGAATATAAATGTCCTTTAGATTAAAAAAAATAGACATCCTTAGTTATTTATTATATAGTTATTTAATAGAAACTAGACATTATTAAAGCGTTTTTCCGGAGAACTATTTTTATTTTTCTATGATTCTAAAATTATTTTTTTCTTTGTATATAAGAAAAGCTGTTCATTTCAGTTCAGTTCATCGATTACATTATTTTGACCATTTTGATTTTGTTTAGTAATTCGATTATATATTATCTGTGTACTAGAAATGAAGTTTTAATGTTTACCACAGACAGACTATAATTCACAAATAATCTAATGTGTTCGAATCATAACATAACCTTTAAATTATCATACTTTACATAAATATTTAATATTTTTGTTCATAATGGAAGAAGAAGGAACTCCAACAGTTAGCTTAGTGTCATGCATGCACTTTGTAAAGCGTGGGGTTGCCAAATCTGTGCCAGAAAAGGTAAACAATGAAATACCATTATAATAATATAGTAGGGTAACCTAGTACCTACTAGGTTAATTGAATATTTTGTTAAAATACATCCTTTATGAGAAAAGAAAAAGTTATAAATAGTACAGTACATTTACTTTGAATCCTAGAATATTACCTCGTTATTGGTAATATTCTAGGATTCAAAGTAAATTTTGCGAAAACTGTTTTCAGATAGAATTAACAGAAAAGGAATTGGAGAAAATAATTAAACAAACAGCTGATGAACTACGGTGAGTGCTATTTTCAGAAATTAGATACTAAGCATTTTTCCAGGATAAATATATATTTATAAATAAATATATATTAGTATTTTTTTTTATATATAACTGGTTGATTTGCCATGTTTGTATGTGTAACAAACATAAACTTTTACATATATAGTATTGGTATGTTCTTTAACTAATAATTTAAAAATAGTAATAGTATCATTGAAATATTTAAAAACTAGCTATACTTTTTTAGTTTAACTGAAAATGGAGATGACCAGAGTGATGAGGACGAGGAAAGTGCTGAGGTACCCAGGGATCCACCAGCAAACCCAAATGATGAGTATAACTTTGAAAATTATGACGAAGAAGATTCAAGTAAGTATATATAAATTTATAATTTACTAACTAGTAATATATAATAATTTACATACAAAATGGTTTTTTTTTTCAGCAAATCCTATAGGCATTGGCACAATAGCAACTCTGCCTAACCTAGGTGACCTCAGCGAGAATGTTCAAATAAGAGTGAGTTTAATACAAAGATTAGACATTCTATTATCCTTTATATATTTATGTTACAATGCTACTTCATCTAAGCTCTTACTTTTAATTTCATAAACTGTACCCTATTCAAATAATAGGGTGCAGTTTATGAAATTAAAAGTAAATCAATATCATCCTATCAAATCACTGTTAGTGAAAAGTGCATTAAAATCAGTTGCAAAGTTTCATATATCTAAGCATACAGACAGCAAGAAGTTTCTTTGTTTTATGCCACAGAAAGATTTCGTAGTATGTACGGAGTGATTCTTTTGACTTTGGACAACATTCATAGAAATCATTTTTTGCTAAATTAACTTTGGTATTAAATTTTTAATTTATAGTAAAGTTTTCATAAAGGTATGAAAACTTTCTCTGGAAATGTTTCCTTGTAAAATACATTTTGGGATAGTCATTTTTTTGGTCAAGTGAGTAGTCCTCAGAAATTAGTGAAATTGGTTAAAATTTTTCATGTCATGATTATTTCATTAGTGGAAAAACATCTGTGCAGCAGAAGTTATTCAAATTGAGTCGATTGGGAGTCATTATTATGGACTAGTCATCTTCACCAAAAAAATTACAATGCCAAAATTGATTTCTCAAAGAAACGGGAAATGGGACCTAAGAAAGTTATTATTAGTTAGTAGTTATTTTCTTATGTTTTAGACAGAAGGTCCAGACAGTGATGAAGAAGATGACATAATCAAACCTGATGATAACCTGTTGTTGGTGGGGCATGTTGAGACGGATGCTAGTGTATTAGAAGTTTATAGTAAGTTTCTACCTCATTCTTTTCTTTGATTTATATACTAAAGGTCATAGGATGATAAGTTTACTGAATCTGCTCCCAGAAGATATTTGGTTCATAATTTCAGGGTCTTAATTTCAAAATCAGAAAAAAAATTCTCGGAAACTTCTAAATTGATTGACTTATATTTTAAATATTTTTGAGGGTCGATAATAGATGGATGAGGATGGATGGATGTTTGTTAGTCCTTCACGCAAAAACTACTGAACGAATTTTCATGAAATTTTACAGTAACATAGCATATATGTCAGGATAACACATATGCTACAATTTATAAAGAATTTATTTAATTTAGCCATAATATAACAATAAGTACAAACCCCGAGAGCGAAGCTGCGAGCGGAAGCTAGTTTTCTTGTTGTTGTAGTTGAAAATTCTTTTGATATTGGTTATTTAAATATTATTTTATTTTCTCATATGATTTTTCTATCATAGATTTTTTCCTGTCAATGTCAAATCATTTATT
>JAOPUB010007557.1:0-17929 GCA_027564055.1 Neptis clinioides
TATCTATACAGGGATCAGTTGAAACTTTTACTTTACTTTCTGTTGATCCAGAATATTTTCCAACTATGAAAGGACTTCTTTTGAATATTTTTCCTTTTTTAATAGCTGTTGGCTGAAAGAAGTTGATCTAACAAATCTAGACAATTATTAATATTGTATGTTCATATTAAAAATCATATGTTTTTCTTTAGCATGATGGTTGATGAAGTCGGATTCCTAGACTTACGTACTGAATAATACAATTGTTTCATGAATATTTTGTTACTTTTTACTACTAAATATTGGTAAATAAAGAAATCCTTGTTTCTATAAATAAAGATTTACGTATTAATAATATAAATATATTACTCATAATAACTTTTAATTTTGGGTACACGAATTTGGGCTGGCAACACTGCAGACAAGGGGTGGGTGAAATTGGTATGCGTGTGGCGACCCAAATTAAAACCTAAATTGGTGTGTGTGTGGCGACCTTAAGCTTTTTGTTTACCAATATGCATTGTATATATAATCTTTGATATGTCATCTTCGTTTACCAATTTCATTTTATTTTAATACTTATTAAAAAGGAAATTTGATATTTGCGTCATGAAAGTATTAGACGGATTTCACATCGCCGACAGCATGAATTTGCCAAAAGTAGATTATTTAATGCTTATGGAATATATGCACGAAAGCAATTGTTATAATAGTTCAGAAACTCGTAACGCAAAAGCATTATTTGCATCCCAAGAAGCGTACGTTGATTCTGCAGTAGGATATGTGCAAGTCAAGCGAGAAGCAAATTTATGTATTGTTCAATGTAGGGTAACCCTTGAAAATTCGGTGAAAGCCAGGCTACATCAGGTTACTGCTGTTATTAATGAATCTATAGAAAAGATTTCAAAAATTCAGTGCGGCGACTGTGCAGCTTCTGCGGGAGGATGCAAACATGCCATCTGTTTCACCATGTGGCTAATAAAACGTTCAGATGAACCATCACTAACACCCACAACTTTTTATTGGAGTAAACCAAAATTTGCTCGAGCTAGTGGTAACCAAAATTTCATCTTGGCAAAAAACATTGTTAAGATGAAAAGGCCTGTAGAAGATGTGAAGATTGATATAACTTTGTCTATGTTTTTAGAAGAATGTAAGCGCCGTCAAATAACTACAGGAATTATTTTAAAGTATTGTGGAAATTATCAGTCTACTTAAAATAATTGTAGTATATTCTGTAATCTCTACATTAAGTAAAAAATCAAAGTTGACAAAATTTTAAATCATTTTCTCAAGTCACAAAAGATGATACAATATTTTATAATATTATATTAGCAAGCGAGGAGCAAGCTAATTGTAAACTTTTATAGTTACAATATCAAGGATCTAAGAAACTATTCACTGGAAAACTATGCAAAGTATATTTTTTTAATCAAATTTATGTGCAAATGACTTCAGCCAACAGCTTTTAAAAAAGGAAAAATTTAAAAGAAGTCCTTACATAGTTGAAAAAACATTCTAAATCAACAGAAAGAACATGTGTTAATTTAAAATTCCCCTATTGTAGGAGTTTCAACTGATGGAACCTGTATAGATTTTGTAATTGATTCATAAATGATGGAATCTGTATAGTTTTTGTAAATAGCCCATTAATGACAAGTTGATGAGAATTATGTTAATAATAACAAAAAAAATGTTTAAACACAAAGAGAGTCTAGCTTCCTAGAGTATGATGAAATTTATCTCAAAGAATTGTATATAATATATTAAAGTAATTTTAGAAAATAGAAACTAATATAAAAATAGTACTCCTAAATTTTTTTTTAATTTTGTTTATTAACTCACATACGACAGTAATGACCCTGCATGTTGATCTGAAATTAATAATAAATATAATTATTAATTTCAGAAGTTTTAAAAATTTATATAACAATTTTAAGAATTTACCAAAAATAGTTTTCGTTTTGCCAGGATAAAAAGTATCCTATTTTTCAAGCCAGGTGGTTTAATGTGATGTGTACAGAAACAAACATTTCAAAAATATTTTTGTGATCTTTTGCTTATTCCACATGTCAAAGATAAGGTAGAATTTAAGATATAGATGATTTTATTAATTATGGAAAATGAAAATCTCGAGTTTTATTTTATTAATTTATTATATAAAGATATAATTCACTGTAATCTTCAACATCAAAGAAAATTTCATTTTCCAATTGATTTGGTTTACATATACTTAACCAGTCCATAAATTCTTCAAATATTTCTAAACTCCCTAGAGTTTCAGCTATGCTTCTATTTAATACAAGAAAGCTGCCTTTCTTAAAATGTTTCTTGAAGAAATACCACATTTCTTTATGCTTTTCCACATCAACAAAAAAATCTAACATGTTAATTATTATTACATCAGAACATTCAACAACATCAGATCTCATAGTCACATCTGAATGTATAACTTTTATTCTGTCTTTGTCCATGTCAAACTGATGTATTATTTTTTCTTGAACTTCACAGCATTCTTGATTTATTTCCACACCAACAATTTTTGATACATTTGAGGAAAAATAAGCCTACACAAAAATACCATTTGTAATGACACTAAATATCATAATTCATTGTTATTTTATAAGATAAAACATACCACATATAATACAGCTCCTAACCGTGATCCAATATCAAGAAGTTGTTTTTCTCCTAGATCTTTTGGAAGAAGAACCTTAAATATATACTGCAATGCTTTTCTTGACATTGAATGTGATATCCATATCAATTGCTGTAAAATGACAAAAAAGCATGAAAAAAAAAGTCTTAAAATTGGTTCAGTAGACTTTAACATTCTTTTAACTCATTTTTTTTATATTATTATTGATTTGTCAATTAAATTTGAATGTTTTGATATTTTTTAATGTTTTTCACCAAAGTTAGAGCGTGTTGAGTTGCATAATTAAAAAATATACCTCAATATTACGTGAGTTACAGTCCAAGCAGTAGAACATTTGCAGTTTTTTCTTTTGAACTAATTGATCAACTTGACATTCATCATAAAGGAATTCATCAACATGGCAAGTGTTGTGATTTTTGCAATCGGCCTGGCTCCCAACTAATGGTGGTTCAATATTTTCAGTAGGCATTTCTGCTTTAAATGGTACAATTTTCTTAATTGATTCACCTATCTTTATGAGCATTTTTTCAGAATTATGTAACGCCCTTTTAAACTCCAAATCTATAAGTTAAAATTAACATCATAATCATAAAAAAAAGACAATGTATCTTTGACTAATCTTATATTTTCCAATGGTAGAAAAATATTGTTAACACTGACATTCGCTTAAATATCTATGAGAGGGGATCTGTCTGAAAGAAATTATTTAATACAAACTTCTGCCTGCGGCTTTCCTCCCGTGATTTGTACTTATCGTTATATGCATTTTTGTATAAAAAATAGAAAGGTATTTTAAGAAAATATTTGTATAACATGCACATGTGGACTATGTGTGCCTAGATGTTATATAGATATAATATATAAACTACTAATGTGTTACACAACCAATGACATGTCTACCATTTTTCTCAGTCGTTTAAGGGCTAAAAGAGAAGCTACTAACATGCAGGATTGCTTCAAGCGGAGGGAACAAGTCAATTTGAAGAAATTGGAAAAACACACGATGCTTGTGAGACTAAACTTCATTAGTTAAAAATTATTATAATTGACAAAAATAAGTTCTTTATAATTTAGCTATTGTTAGTATAATTGCAAAGTTTTCATTTTATATGGAAAAAAATATTTTTAAGTCTTAATTTTAACTACAAAACTTTATTTCGTATAAGTATATTTGATTCAACTTTTTTATTGTTGTTGGTTTTATTTATAGTTAATTGCGACTTTTCCGAGCTTAGTTTTTGTTTTTTTTTTTATGTGACAGTGGTGCCTTATGACAACCTATCACAATTTTAAATTCTTCATAATACGAAAAAATTAAACCACTGTCGATAATATATAAAATATTAGAAGAGTAAACAGTATGTACTTAACTTTTTTATAAGATTGTGAACAGATCCAATTTTCAATCGAATCTGCATCGGTGTCCTCCAGCTCGACTAGCATTTCAAGCAATCTACACTTAACATTCATTATCCCGTCTTCAGACATGATTATTTATAGTAACAAAAATAGCAGTTTTAGTTATCTTTTATATATATTTTATTATGGACCTGGATTTTCAAAACATTGTTCGGTTTAATTTAAAATTTGTTAATTAATTCATGATTAAATTCGTAATGCATGTCAAACATTATATATACAAGAATGCATGTAAAATTTTCAACTTTAATGATTCCAGTGTCGCCATTTTATATATATAGATTATACTCTTTGGTCGAAATTTAATTAAATAGAAATTAGCCGATTACCCGTTTAATTTTAAATTTCTGAAATGTTTTATAAAATTAAGTTAATTCGTAATCTTACCTATGTATTACGTACTGAGAAATTACCGAACAATAAATACTGATGTCTAATTCACATACAGATACTATGAATTTGAACAAACTTAATATTGAGTTTTTTATTTCTATTCTTTTCTATTCTGACTTAATCCTAAGTCAGAATATTTTAGATTGTTGGCAACAGAGCATCTGTTGTCACTTGTCAAAAAATATTCGCTGAAGTCAATGGCAAAAGGACTCAGAATTCATCAGAATTTGGCCAGAATTGTTGGCTATAAGTAATCAACCTATCGCGCAAGTTTATTATTTAATTAATTGAAGTGTTTTTAAAAGATTGAAAACTTTATAATAATGCAAAACTAAAATAAGAGCATATTAAAAGATATCATTTTTAGTTTAACATCTATGCAGTGTTATAATTTAATGCCAGGAAACTAGAAATTACAAAATGAATGATACTATTTCCTTTAGGAAGAGTATAGGCGTTTGGATGTCTGACAAGAAAAGTTCTAAGTTAAACTGGAAGGAATTGATAAAAGCCTGCAATTCACATGGATATAACCTTACTAAGGTACAGTATAGGAATAACAACAACATAGATTTATTAATATTTTTTTTTATATTTTTTAACTTTTTAATTTATTATCATAGAACAAACAATATTGTTTCCTTAATTGAATAAGATATAGATCCTTTATTGAATAAGGTCCTGGCTCAGCACAGGAGCAATTTAGCAATGGTATCTTAAATCAAAAAAAGATTATTTTAGATTATTATCAGTTTTTGAAATAACAGGAACAAACATTTTAAAATATTCAAACCTATTTTACTATTCTCCCAGAACTACAAATTTTATAGAGATAAAAAGTAGCCTACATGTTAACCCATGTTATGAAGTATGTGTGCCAAATTGAAATGAAATCCTTTCAGCCATTCCTGTTTATTCACATTTGTAATATTAGTAAGATCAAGTGATTTACTTTTTTTTTATCAATTCATTTATAGTTAGATTTAGAGAGGCCATTTGAAGAACAAGGAAAAATAGATGTTTTTCTTCATAAATTAACTGATATCATTGCCGCAGCCGATCAAGGTGATGTGAAGGTAATAATTTTTTACAATGAATATCTTGTTTTTGTCCTACTTATTCTCTTAGTTGTGATCTTAAGAAGAATCATGTTAATTGCTTACACTAAACTGGTTTTAATCCAATGATAATATATATTTTGTAATGAGTCATAAGTATGATTCAGAATGGAAACAAACTGTTGAATTTCTGAGTGACTCTTAAATTAATTTTAAAATGTTTTGTTGTTAATTTTAAAATAAAAAAAAATCCTAAATTAAATTTTAAAAAAATCTTTTGTTAACTATTTAATTTTATTTCCAGGCTGGAAGTATAATCAACAGAGTGGAGCAATACTTATCCAATCATCCAAATATCACCGTGATTGATCCACTTAACAATGTGAGGATTTTATTAAATAGGTAACAAGCAATAAATTCTCTGTTTTAATAAGCTCAAAAAAATTTACTTAATGCTGCATATATTAATTGTTCAGTTTGATATTATATAATTAAATATTACAATATTTGGTAAAATCAAATTATTTCCTTATAAGGTGAATTGTTTGTTTACATAATCATATCATATTTAAATTACAGGTTTTACTATTACTCAATATTGCAAAATGAGTCATCATTTCAAGGTCAAGGCATTTTTACACCCGCATTTGCTGAATTCACTACAAATAATATAGAACACAATATAGAGGTAATGAAACAAAGTGGCGTAAAATTTCCAGTAATATGTAAACCAACTATTGCACATGGATCAAAATCAGCACATGAAATGGTTTTGATTTTCAATAAAAGAGGCCTGAGTGTGTGTAAACCTCCATGTGTGGTGCAAAGTTTTGTAAATCATAATGCAGTACTGCATAAGGTGTTTGTGGTTGGAAACAGGTAAGCTATGGACTATGGTTATTAATTAAAGAATAGTATTTATTATTGGTTATTAATTAATTAATAGTATTAATTATTGCTATGTCCTAAATGAAAATTTTAAGACCAATATCCAGTTACCTAATTCAAAAATTAATTTTTATTACTAAGCCTAAACAATAATAAATCCTGGTTGTTCTATAGCTTTATATTCTCAGTCTTATTGGCAAACTTTTTATTAAATGTAAATAGTTTCAATTAATTAATTAATAATTATTCACTCATAAATCATTGCAAACTTTAGTCAGCAATGTTTCAAATTTATACAAGAATTACATACCACTAAATGCTATTGAATATTACGCAATATTTTTTTTACCAAAAAGTTCAGAGTTCATTTTAAATTAAAGCCAAAAAAATACATATTTAAAGTGTATGCATTATTGAATAATTTATAAAAACTTCTTAGTTTAGTATAATATTCCTTATCCAATATGATTTATCATTAATATTCAATTACATTTTTTTTTCAGGTATCACATTTGTGAACGTCCAAGTCTCAAAAACTTCTATTCCTCAGATGACTTAGACCCAATATATTACAGCACAGGAGAAGTTTGCAAAGCCGACAGCCAATCAACACTTTCAATACTTGATCCTCATGACAAGGCCGATATAAAAATGACACTGCATGAGGACAAAATAAAGGCAATAATAAGAATGTTAAGAAAAAAAATTGGCTTAATACTTGCAGGTTTTGATGTCGTCATAGATACAGTGACAGGTAACCATGCAGTTATAGATATTAATGTATTTCCTAGTTACGACATCTTCCCCAACTTTTTTGAACATTTATTAGATTGTATACAAGATACTGTAAACAAATCGTTGAATAATGATAGCACAGTTAGTTGTAGACTAGATGATACTAGTAATTATATTCCAAATGGTTTAATCAATATTGGTGGTACTTGTAATTATCAAGTAATGGGTATGAATATGAATTAATAATTAGATTTGATATATTTTTAAAAAAACATGTACCTGTCTTTGGCTGCAAAGAAATTATATTCACTGTCTAAATTATAGCATTTATTTTAGAGATAATTATTAAGAATAATTGAAGTGTAAAAAATGGTCAAACTTTGTGAGGTTGTTCAAAGCCGAAAGAAAATTTAAATTGACCTTGCTTATATTTATGCGATTTAAATATTCAAAATGCCAAATATTTAATACTAATTATATATTTATAAGGTAGATTATTCAATTGATTCCTAAAGTGGTAAATATTAACACACTACTTTTCATTATTGGAATAAGCTCACAAAACAAATTATTTTATGATTTTGATGTAAATAAATATTAGAAAAGCAGTATGTTTACCCAAGACCGAAAAGCATGACATAATTGCAACATTGTGAAGGTATTTAAATGTACATATAAATAATCATATGTTAAATTTTTGTAATGATTATGCTAGTTATTTAAATTTTGCAAAACTAATTCAATATTTTTGTAAAGATGAAATATACTGATATAATATTTTTTGCAAACACCTGGTGATACTCAAAATTATTCATATTATTTAATCTCTTCTTTATTGGAAAATTTAATCAAACTATAATGACATATAACCATATGAATTAGTGTTATGTACAACAAGAGCAAGCAAGTACCATTTTCCTATATTCACATAATAAAACCAACAATTTATTATCCCAGATATGGAAGTATAATTAAACCTCGATTTATGTGTAAATTATTCAGAAATGTTGTTTATACGATCAGACCAAATTAACTGCCGGTGATTCATAGCGTAGTATTGTAGTATTTTAGGTCAGCTCCACTAAATAGCAATAAAAATCTTGTAATTTTATTGTATATAGCTTTTTAATTTTTTTTATAATTGACCATATTATGTATATTATCACATTCCACTGATTAAAATTTTTTAGAATGTTTTGTTTTGAAATAATATAAATATAATAAGTTGATTTCAAGATCATACACTAAAGGCAGCTAGCAATATTCAAAATGGAATTGAAGATAAATTTTTAAAATAATGTAGATTTGTAATCTAAATTCAACAATTTTTGAAAATAAAATAAGGAATCAATTTTTTTATGTGATTAAATAGAATATTAAATATTTTATGGTTTTGCTAAACAATATTTTGATCACATCAAAATTTTCAAAAACATGTAAATTATTTTATGTCAAAAATCGTTTTACATTCATTTAAAACGATTTCTTAAAAAAAATATAAAAATAAGAAAAGTGTTTTTTTTTATCCGAGCCAACAAAAAGAACCGAAAGACGGCATATTTCGATAGAAGTATTAAAATTACTGTTATACGTCTAAAATATGAGTTAAGTATAGTAGTCGTTGGTATTTAAGTAGTTTATTTACAAACCTGCTTAAAATGATATAATATATAATATCTCTTGTACCAAGTCATGCGCAATATAACCCATGTGCCTTTTGATGTTTGTTTACGGCCATGAAAATTGATCAAAATATTAGTATTTTGTATTGATGTATTAATTGTATGAAATTGTATCTAATGGAATAGATTGTCTTCAATAGATACCCATACCCTTAAAGAAACTAATTCAAAATAGCTACTTGGAAATATAATATAAGGTATACCAATATTTTTTGATATGTATGTCTATTTTAAAAGCAAGAATATCGTAAAATCTAAGATAACCTATAATTTAAAATGTTGAATAGAAAAATTCTAAATATTCTGTGATCATCGTTTTTTCGAACTGCTGTTGTTTCAGAGACATAACTAATGTTGTAAAATAATCATGATTTTGTTTACTTTGACATTCTGTCGAAATAAATAGTAATTTATAAAAACTAGTAGCTGTTGCGATTAAAAAAGTTCGTACCGTCATTTCAATATCGAAGTGAATATATTCTAAGATTTATATTTTGAATCAACTTACATAATTCAGCCATTTAAATTTGTCTCTTTTTTGGAATGGGCGTACAAGAAATTATATTATTATAATAGGTTATTTGACAAGATTAAAGATATACCACAAATAGTGGTCAATATAATTATATAATATATTTTTGAAAAATTTTGAAACTCGCAATTAAGTATTTCTTGACTGAGTTCGTGTTTTTTGGATGTTATATTTAGTTATATATCTTTGAGCAATCTATTTTTAAAAAATGTTATCACAAATATTGTACCTGCTGGCATTAATATATATGTATGTATAGTATAGTAATCTCAAAATGTTAATAATAAGTTTATTGATATAAATCCTTTTTTATGACTTTTGCTTTTATTCATCAGGCTAGAGAATTATTATAGATGCAATCGTACTCAGTGGGGTTAGGCAACATTTAAATACACCATTAATCAAGCTTCTGGAAATTTAAACTTTAGTATCGATTATAGAAATATTTATTAAGGTGAGCTTATTTTGTTAAAGAGTAATTTAAAAATACTTTAGAGGACCTTGTCAAATAGTCTATTATACAATTTATTCTAAATATGATATTCTTAGGAAATATTCGGTCTAACGAAAACGCGCGGTCAAAGTCAAAATAATCTTAGATACTAGTTAAACATTACATAGTTTTGATAAGAACTCACTGTTACCTTTATTAATACTAGTTTTTAAGCGTTATCCAATATACTAAGAAAAGCAATATTTTGAACTATAATCTGTAAAATCTAAGCCTCGCGATAACTTAAAGGAAGTATAGGCAAAATTTATGCTAAATCCATGCATATGCCTAAGAGATCTTTTTTTAATCTATTTATATATCTATAAGTCTTATTAAAAACTTCATGTAATCTAAACTAAAACATCTTGGGGGTTATTCATTAATTACGTTATAAGGAGTCGGGAAATAATTTGTATATGACTTTAACTTAGTGGGGAGGGGTATAAGAGATTTTCTTAATAATTAATATATTTATATAACATACTATCGATACTTTTATAAAGTGTCTTCATTAGTTGTCTGGTTATCGCTTTTCGGAGTTAAAATCAAAATTAATGGATATATTAGGATGGTTCTTTGGAAAATTTGGTTAACTTGATGTTAGCACCAGTGTTATCATTTATATATTAATTTTATTAAATATTTCAATTTACTTCGGTATTATAAAGTCCTTTTAATTCGGTCAATTATTATGATTCGTAAAATAATATTCTTTGTTTTTAAAAAACGCTACTTCGTACTTCAAATATTAGTCCCTAGCCATATAAGATCTCCCAAATCTAGTAATCATTTCACTTTACAATTATATAAGAATAATTTGTTTTCCTTGATTTAAAAACTTTCGCTATTACGTTATGAACCTTGTCATTACGATTTAACTTATAATAATAATAATTATTATTATCAGGCGCTAGTCATTTCAATCATAGATGGAATCCTAGCACGAGTATATTAAGGTCATCACAACCCTTTCGATGGCCCACTGCTGAGCTGGGTGTCCTCCACAGAATGGGGAGGGTTTAGTCCATAGACCACGTTGGCCCAGTGGGGGTTGGCAGACTTCATACACCTTTTGAGAACTTTAGAGAATTCTCAGGTTTCCCCACGATGTTTTCCTTCATCGTTATAGCAAGTGATATTTAAGTTCTTAAAACACACATACTCAGAAAAGCCAGAGTTGTGTGCCCGAGTGTGGGATTGTACTCGGACCTCTCAAGTAAGACATCACGTCTTAACCACTGGGCTATCACTGCTAATTCATAAAAATCTATATTTCATATATATTTATAAATATTTTAACATACCATATTTATAAACATATATGAAATATAGATTTTTATTTAAAAATACTTAGATTAAGTAGTATATAACAAATTTATTTTGCAATGAAACAGGTAAAAGGCCTTGCAGAGCCCCCACCACAAATGCCGAGCATCAAGCGAGAAGGCTAACAGTGAAAGACTTTAGTGAAGTGACACGAATCACCAATTTAACAATAATACACATATTTTTATATGCCAATTCATCACTTGACTATACTGGCAACACTGTTTTATGTTTAGAATCTTTATAATTGTAAAGCATACTGAAAATGTGCTTGGTAATAAGTTAATTTATAATAATTGGCACTAAACAATATTTGAAACAAAATTCAGATATTCTCTAGAAAACACTAAAAGTATCAAGTATTGTGACGCTAAGCCTATGTAAATAAATCATTGTCTACACATTACATTTTACAAATACAAACATTGATGTTTCAGTCAATATTTTTTGTCAATAATTGCTGTATTTCATACTTTTTTTTTAAAAACATAGTATATAATAATAATCTGCACGTTTCTCACGACATATATTTCTGTCTAAAACAAATCTAATTTTCTTATTCAATAATTTAAAACAAATCTAATTGTATTTATACTCCCATTACTTATCTCAAACTAGCCTCGCACTCTCACTCGGTATGCTTTGCGCATTTCTAACATACATTCATTTTTATTACTGGCAATACTTAACACTTTTTATCTGCCTATAAAACGTTTTTGTGTTTAAATTACTATTTGGTATTTTTTTTACATAAATTATAAGCATTTTGTCAATAGATTAGAAATTAGGTACTTGATATTGTAATCTAAGTTGTAGTTGCCTTTGAATCGATAATTGTGTTTGATAAACTTATTGGAAATTTTTGCGTTATTTTTGGTTTAGGGTTGCCATATAAAAAAAATACAATGAATTTAGATTACTATTTTGATATTATCCATTATATATTATTGAATCGCGCTTTATTCGCGGATAATAATAAAACAGTCTGCTTCTATCGAATACATTAAAAATTTGGCAACTCCGATAGCTTTTTGACAAAATACAGAGAATCTCTAAAATAAAAATGCACCGTTCCTTAGACTCCAATATAGAATAACTAGTGTTCATAATGGACAGTGATTTAAGCAAATGTTTATGAGTAGGATATATCAACATACTATGGCTTATAGAATGCTTTGGTAAATTGTTATAATTGTGATTAAATAATGTTAAAAAAATTAACATTAAACAGATTTATTTACTTCTGAACACAGCTCAACAAATCAGAAAAAAAGTATATATTTGTGAAAGTTCTAGATTAGCTTTAGTTTTTATAAAATATGATTTCTTTAAAACCTCTTTTAAGGGTTAATTGTTTAATTCTGTGCAAATCCTATCCCCACGGAATTTTTTTTGTATTAGCAAACAGACATTTTAAATCACATAAAAGTATGTTTATCTTAAAAGAAGAATAGTTTCGAAGTATGGAAGAAAATTATTGAAATTTAAAACAAATGCATATGTGAATGAGATTTTTTTTATATGCTCGATTAAATCATAGAATACCTTTTACACACACAGACACCTTATATTTTCATGAAAACAAGTAACTCTCTACTTTCTTTAGTCATTTTCCCACAATTATTTATAACTCCATAAATTGTGAATACAAAACCATTGCTGCGCTGTATTTATAACAAGCTGTAATATACGATTTATCAAAGCAAATATAAATAAATAGATATAGTCAACATTATTGATGTGGTGGCACAGACACACTTTAGCTCCACTAGTTACCTAACGACCAAAGTTTTAGTATTATTCCACTACTAAAGTCTGCTTTGCGATCACATCAACATCACCTTTATATTCAAATGTTACTAATAACTAAACTACGCTACGGATTAACGTGATTTTCACCAATAGATAAAGTAATTCTAGAGGAAGGTTTATTTATGTAACACATACATATTACAGTATGGAAATACTTCATAAAATACATCTAGGCTTAATGTGGGGACATATCCACTAAAATCTACTTATTGTATATCTCGATGTTAGTTATTAGTGACATTTTAATATCTTCTAGCTACTATTCCACCAACAGATGCCTTATAATGCTTTCCAATATAAAGGTCGATTCATATTTTATTTATTAAAAAAACTAACGATTTAAAAAGCTTCGGGTACTTGACTAGAAAAAACACGAAAAGATCTTAAACAGGATTGTGTCTCTTTCTAATAGGTTTTCTGTACTATTGTAACCAAAACTCTCAAACTTAATTAGAAGTAGTTGTTGTAACCGAAATATAAATATAGTTATGAAAAGCAACCTGTATGAAAAGTAACTTCAATAATATATTTTGACTAGCAATAATACGCGGACATGTTAAAATTTCTCTTTCCTGTGTTCTAAGGGTGCTATTTTAAAAAATCGTTAGTGTTGTAAATTTAAACTACTTAAAATATCTATAATATAAAAATATTTTGCAGAATGTGTTGGTGAACACATAACTCAATAACGCCTGGACCAATTTAACTAATTCTTTTTTTAAATGTTCGATGTAGTTCAAGAATGGTTTTTACGGCGAGGAAAAATTCTAATAATTGCCGAAAAAGCCTTAAAAACAGCCCTTTTTCCATATAAACTTTTTCTAAAACAGAATCAATTTGAGCTTTATTACTATTGCATAAAGTTAATAAATTACAAGCACTTACTGTTGTCTAAGCAGTGTAGGTGTTTCTAACGTCAAAGAGTCAATTTGCGCTTTATTACCGCTACACAAAGTTCAAATTCAATCATATCTATGAAAACAGTGTGCGTTGGAGCGCAGAATATATCGTTGACGGATTTAATGTCGTGTTCTGAAACTCAACAAAAGTCATCGCGCGATCAAATTGAATAATCACAAAATGTAATGTAAAATAGATCATACTGATTCTCAATCTGGTCGGCTTCGCAATATTATTTCATTTGTTTTGATTTGACTTCAAGTCATATAGAATTATAAAAAAGTTGAAAATTGAAACAACCCGGACTTATTGATCCGATTTTGAAAATTCTTTGGTACGGGTTTGGTTAGTTCGTTACTTTGGTTCGGTTAGTTCCTTCGATTCTTTCGGTTAGTTCCTTCGGTTCGTTCGGTCAGTTAATTTTATTTTAAACACCCGAAGCGAGGCTGTTCGGCGAGTATATAAATAAATGTAAATATTTTGAATTTAGAACACTAACGAAATTATCATCGTAGAAAGAGACAATATTTCAAACGAAATATTGTTTTATCTGTAATATCTTTGCGTTATACAGATAAAAAAATATTTATTTTTTATAGAAAGTAGCTTTTCTTACTGAATCGACGTCTTATTGGGATGCCTTAATAAATATTTGTTAATATTGTAAGGTCACTGTATAGCCTTCATTCACTTTCTTTACTTTAGTGCTCAAGAAACGCATAATACTTTAACTTAGTATTTTCGTCAAAAAACATCATTTTTCTTAGGTTAAGTATGTTTGGAAAATGCAAACTTAGTACAAAACTTTGCTGTTTATTTCTTGGTGCAATTCATTTTTCATAACTTATTTTTAAGTTTTTTTCAATTTATCTATATTTTTTTTCAGCATTTTTAATTAAACCTGCTTTCCAAGTTGATGATAGTTGTAAAAATGTAAATCTGCTATTTCTAGAAGTGATTGCTGAATAATCACGTGAACTAGTTCGTAATGATGAAAATTATGATGATTTGTAATTTTAGATAATAATAAACAATAATTATAGTAAGAATTATGGTTTTATTTTATTCTATTCGTACTTTCGTGTGTCATAAAAATAAAATAACAATAAAGAATAATTAATTTTATGTCGATCACTTCAACAGTATTAAATAAAATTGTATATAACATTAAAATATTCGAATTTACTAACAAAATTAAATATAAAAATAATCACAAATATATAGCACAATAATAAATAATATACAGATTTTTGTAAAAAATGCGCTTTGGAATGATAATAAAATATAAAAATAAATGCTATTATCGAAAAGTACTATAATTTTTAAAACAGTTTTTCATTATTTGAAAAAATAAAATATGATACTTTTTAAATAGTTACTAGTACATCACTGGTCATCACTATATTAAGGTAAGAACTTTGGTCTAAAATACTTAATTAAATATAAATAAATAAAATATTAATATGGCAACACAATAGGAACATGTTATGGTACAAATATTTAGTTTAATTTACATAAAAAATCGTGTATCATTTGTTTACACTAAATACGCTTAACCATGTACCATGTACTATTCTTTACTGGGATATAAAATATTTCAATAAACTTAATTATTATTTTTGGTAACATATTTGGTACATCAAAGTAATAACAATCGCACAAAGTAAAGCCCTCACTGGTGGAATGAACAGAAAAGTAGCCCTGCTTATTTTATTAATCAGTATCAAAAATCTCTAGATTGAAATTATCTTGCAAATTTGAATCTTATATACAAACCTAATTGAATTAGGATTCCATTTATTAATCTCCGCCGTTAGCTGTGTATTACCTATATATTAAACAATAGTATGCTTTAGCTTTAATAAGTCAAATTATTTGACGTATAAGTCATACAATGAATACGTTAAAACGTAAATTAAAAAACATACAATCAAGACATAAAAAAGCGAATAATAGATCACATTAATCGTATTTCAGTATTTAGGACTTGAAGCCTTCAGGATGTCCACTCTGCCAACGCCACGTGTCCGCGCACATGTCGTCTAGCGTCCTAACCGCGCGCCAACCCAGCAGCCTGTGCGAGAGAGAGACGTCCGCGTAGTTAGCAGCGATGTCACCGGCGCGGCGACCAACTATTTTGTACGGTACCTTTCGCCCGCTCGCCTTTTCAAATGCCGATATCATTTGAAGAACGGAATAACCTGTGCCGGTACCTGAAATAAGTAATTTTTTAGTATTTTTTTATTTCTATTACATATTACCTTCTGTACATAGTGTAATTTGACACTTTTCGCCTTCATTTAGATCTATAGGAAAAACAAATTTATATCCAGACATATAGTACGTTAGCTATTTTATTTTTGGAATATTTTTCCACACTCAATCAATTGCGAAAATCGACGTAGATAAAGTAATTTTATGTAAACTGGCTTTGTTTAAAGTTTTATTATACAGTGAGAGTGAAAACTGATAACATTGCATTACCCAAGTTAACAGCATGGAACCCGCTGAAGCCAGTTTGGGAGAACAGTTTGACGGCCCTGGCGTGCGCCTCGGCTAGATCCTCCACGTGTATGTAGTCGCGTACCCCGGTGCCATCCGGCGTCGGATAGTCGTTGCCAAACACTAACAACTCCTTTAGACGGCCCACTGCAACCTGCAAGAAACAAGTAAAGCTCCAGTTTTACAAAGGTCGATGTAAAAAATTACACAACTGTTTCTTGTCCGAAATCTGAATTTAAAGTAAGAAGAGTGCTATTTTAGTATTATTTATCAAAAGAAAAAGGTTTATTATTTCATTATCTATCTGTCACTTTCGTCAAGAGTAATGCTCGGTTTATCAAAAAAATTAACTTTAATATGTCATTGGTTTGGGACAAAAACTTAAGGTTTAAGTTTTGTCTTTTTATATTGAATTTAAAAGTATAATATAAGGTCAAATATAATATAAACCTGTGATATAAAGGGCATGAGATTATTCGGAATTCCTGAAGGATCTTCACCAATTTTCCCACTTTTATGTGCGCCTACTGGGTTGAAGTATCGGAGAGATACCACCATCCATTTCTAAAAGTATAGGAAAAAAATTATAATGTGCAATACGATGATTTACAAATATTCATGAAAAAACATTGTAATTTAAATTTCACATACTGGATCACTCCTACACAGATCTTTCATAATTTCCTCACAAAAATACTTGGATTTTCCATAGGGACTGGTAAGCCCTTGACCTGTAGGATGGTTTTCATCTAAGGGCAATTTTTCTGGTTCTCCATAAACAGTGCACGATGAACTGTATACTAGTTTATATACACCATGCTTACGCATCGCCTGAGAAAAAATAAATCAATGATGTTAAAAAAAATTATCCATGTTGCGTGTTCGAAATACCGGAAGGCTCTCCATCAGTTATCTTTCGTAATAGTATCCTAAGAAAAGCACCTAACTTTGTCAAACCGTCGGAAAGTTTAGAAGTATTTAAAAAAAACTTTTGAAGCTTTAAAAAAACGATACAAAAGTAAATTACCTCAAACAATGTGCAAGTTCCAGATATATTGGCTTGATAATATTCTAGAGGTTTCTCGACAGACTCACCCACGGCTTTTAACGCTGCAAAATGTATTACACATTCTATGTTGTGCTAAAAATATATTAAAATTGGATTAAAACTTATACATGAAAATTCACTTCCAGATTCTCTTTTGATTTCAAAATATAAGTGCAAATTCAAGTACTAGGAAAACAATATGTTTGAAATATTTTAAAACGTGCTCCAAAGTTTTTAATTGTCGTAGTAACACTTACATTTTCAAATATCCTATTCAACCCTTCTCTATCTCTAATGTCTACGTCATAGAAATGTATTGTTTTTCCTGTCATTTCTTCTATTATCCTTAATGGCTCCGGTTTTTTTTCGCCGGCGGATCTGTAATGCAAAAATAACACTGATAGTATTTTTTTTATTAATAAGCGCCCATTGCACTCAAATGTATCTGTAATTCAGCTGTTTAGCTTTCTGTCTTGTGGCAGCGTGCAGCTTTTTATTCTCAG
>JAOPUB010007558.1:0-11952 GCA_027564055.1 Neptis clinioides
CTACAGTGAGTATCATACCTTTTATTGCTGATCGTATCTCAGTGTCTGCCATCTCTAAAAATTGGAAACCAGGACCATAGAGCCCAAAACATATCAACTGGTTTTTTAGTGATGATCAACATTAAACCTAAACAAATTAAATTAGATTTATAGACGAAAATCTTAAAAGTGCAAATTCTAGTACTTTTGGCTCTATAATAAATATCTTCTTTAAATTTATCAGCAACCTTTTTTAGATAACAAAATATATCTTACCCGAATATGAATTAATTCAGTCTTCTTAAATCTTACCAAAACTGAACATTTTCACAGTTTAGACTTACTTTATTGCAAAGAATTACATTATTAACTTTTTAGAACATAAAATAACCAAAACTATACTCGATTATATCACCTTGAAGTTATAATCCACAACCACATTTTTACTGCTTTTAGTCGATAAAAACAATCATAACTTTAACTACAAAAATGAAAAGAAATTCATGTAGTTAAAGTTCGCAGGCCCTTTAAATTTTTAAGCCCGGACCACAAACGCTTGTCGGATGCCCGGCAAACTAGAACAAATCCGGGGAAACCCGGACGATGGCAACCCTACTCATGAGTGAGCGATACACCATAGACCGTATCGTGCTTAACATCAGGTCGCGGTTAATTGTTAGCCGACAATTGATAAATTTGGCGTGTACTATTTTGGGGTTAGTCATGTCCATAGTAAACCTATACATTTTGTTATATAATTTATTCATTTAAAATCCAGTAACAACTTGACTTATTAATTTGGTAAAGAAGAAGAATTGGAATAAGGGAGCGTTCAAGTAATACGTAACGCAATTTGGGGGAGGGGAGGTCTATTAAAACGTTACGGTGCGTTACAAGGGTGGGAGGGGGTATTTAAACCACGCGTTACGTAACATTTTTTTATTTTAATAAAAAAACAAGGGAATTAGAATTTGCGTTACACGGGGAGGAGGAGGGTCTAAAATCTTCAAAAACGTTACGTAAATACGTAATACGCGTTACGTAATACTTGAACATTCCCTAAGAAAAAGCCTTAAATTTTAAGCAATTGTTACAGTAATTTTACGATACATACCTATCCTTTAAAGTGCTTTTAGGGCTCATAACATCGTTGCTATTATATAATCAAGATTCGTTATTATATTAATAGAAATTAGTAAATGCTTCTTATAAAATGAACTTCATTGTACCATAAAACATTATTTACGTTACTCTTGTCTGAAGATACTTTTAACCTGAAACTTGGTTAATATTTTTTATTTGACAAATGGACGTGGAAACGAGAGTTTGTTAAAGTTTCACCTCCATTGCTCGTACAGTGCTATCGGCTATTCGTACCACAGTAATTTATTAGCTCTTCCCTCCTCCCTTCACATATTTCAAAAAGCAAGTATACGTAACTTTTTAGAAGTAATTATTATTAATGATAAAATCTGCATCGCCGAAATGTAAGTCCTAACATATAGATTATGAAATAGAGGTTCGTGAGATTACATTCTATCTGTTGAAAGAAGTATTAAAATCGGTACAATAGTTTATGCAAAAACACAAACACATTTTCATATTAACTTAAAAGAAAGAGAAGATATAAAGGAGTTAGATCATTTTGTCTCTTTCTTCTTTCCTTCCTCCCCCTCCCCCCTCCCATTTTAAGATATATGATATATTATGATTCAAAAATTTGTTTGAAAACAATATACATTACATTTGAGATTAAATACTTACATCATGTGTAAAGTATATGAGAAATGGTGTTTCATCCTTTCCACGTAAGTTATCTGTTTCTCTGTTTTTAGTTTTTAGCAGTCTAATAAGAAGTGTGTGTATGTCAAATATGAGTGAAAGTTATCACTGACTACCAAATATTCCTGTTACTCCTGCTTTTTAAATAAAATATTGGATTAAAGCGTAGACGAATATTTAATTCTTATACACGTCTCCTAATTTTATACACAATTCACTTTCTCCCTCACTCTCACCTAGATACCACCGTAAATAACCTACCCACTCACCCAATCCTTCGATAACTTATTTATTCACAACTCAATTCACATTCTCTCCCACTCTCACATAGATACCACAATAATTACCTACCTACTTACCCAATCCCTCTAAAACTTATTTATTCACAAACTCAATTCACATTCTCTCCCACTCTCAAAAAGATACCACCACAAATCACCTACCAATTTACCCAATCCGCCGATAATTAATTAATTCAATTCACATTCTCTCCCACTCTAACATAGTTACCACCATAAATCACCTGATTATTTATTCACTTACTCAATTCACATTATCTCCCTTACCCAATCCCTAAATAACTTATTTGTTCCCTATCTCAATTAATTTTTTCTCCCACTGTTCTACATAGAGACTGCCAAACATCATTTATCCCCTCGCCCCGTCATTTTCAAACCCATCTAACTTTCCCTCTAATTCACTCACTCTCATAACTATGTGTGTCTAAAATAAAATTCATCCAACTATTTGAGCACCAGTAATTTAGTTTTATTTTTAATTTGACCTCAGTTCATACCATGAACCCAATAAAAAAAAGTATATTCAGTCTTTCTTTAATGCATTCTGTAATCAATAAAATATCGTAAGACTATACTGAATCGTTAAAAAAACACCCAAATTCTTCTTTCCAGCAACAGGTAATAATCCTTGATCCAAATCGCCCTTAGCAAGCAAACCTAAAACTAAAATTAACCTTAATAAGTTTTAGACAAGGCCGTGAATAATTTATAAGTTCCTTTTTGACAAGTCAGCTCGATTACAATCGATAGGTCGTGGGTTCAAATCCCAGTCAATGGACTACTAATCCAGAACAAGAATACTAGTAGTTTGTAAACCAAACTGCTAGTAATATTTTAAAAAAATGAAATGTAAATGAAGGATGACGTGATTCAATGATTTGATAGTAGAGAATAAAGGTTTTTCAAACCTGCATCTGGGTCTCAATTTCCAAGCATTACTCGGCTTTTACGCTTTCAGACTCTCCAATATACATTATTGATAGTGTCCAGTCGGAACTAAATTTGATAGGGATCTATCCGGATCTATATGTCATATGTCCGGTTAAATTAATATTATTTTATGTTTTTTACAGGTTAACGTAATATTCCACTCCGCAGCGACAGTGAAGTTCGACGAGCATTTACGCGCGGCGCTAGTCACCAATGTGAAAGCACCTTTATATTTATTACAAATGGCTAGAGATATGAAGGAGTTAAAGGTAACGTCATTTTTCATACCTAACTGCGTTTAAGCTGCGTTTTGATTTTTTGCTAACATCCAATGATGACGTGTAACGCCATCTATTAGACTTCTAAGATACAACTATGATAACATTAAACATTGTATTACTTTTTTTTATTACTAGTAAGGTTCTCGAGTGGAGAATATGAATAGGACGACGCAGAATGGGAAGGTCTCCTATAAGATGCAGGTCGCAGGTGAACCATCGTGCTCTAAATCTCTGAGGGAGGCCTATGTCCATCAATGGACATCCTGTGGTTATAGAAACCAGGTAGGTATCTGTCACTTTTTAATCTGGCGTAAATAGCACTGTTACGATGAAAATTTAACATAAAATATAATACTTAATACTGTTCCTTGTTGGACCCTAGTACAACAACAACTTATTTTATTCTCAATCAAACCTTGTAAACCAACCATTAAAATCGATTTTAATAAATTATGGCTATAAAAACATGATTGATAAGGTCTTGAAATGACTGTAAAGATTTAAGACCAAACATCTAAAAATAAATATTATCTAAAATAGAGATTAAATTAATGAAAGTAAGTAAATTACCAATTATTTATCATTTATTAAATAATATATTAATTATTAATGAAAATAATTAAAAAGTCCAAAGATGGAAACAAAAAAGTAATAAATTACGGTTAGCAATAAAATTGAGTATAAAGGAAATATCACATAGTGTACAACTTTAAGCCAATATTGCTTTTTTACAGCATAATCTGTTTGCTGAAGATCTTCTTTTATAATATATTTTCTAACTCCAACAACCCAAATTTGTATCATTTGTTCCAAATCCACAGACGCCATATTGAAGTTGTAAATTTCTTTATCGATGTCCGATAACTCATCGTATAACTGGACAGAATTTGAATTAATAAATGTAAAATTGTTGTTCACGAAAAAGATGTAAACATTAAACAGAGAGTTTTGCAATTTGGACATCTTCGAAAATCTGAAAAAATTATAAATTATATTCAGTTTAAGTCTATCTGATCCTTCTTTATGACTAATTTTAAGTTTCTCCATGCATGCATCATTAATGAATGTTTAAATATCATAAGTTTGTTACTTTGGCTTTACTCCTATTAATTTGCAGGATCCATCAACAATAGCAGCTGGTATAGTATACAGAAACCACATCAAGAAAGTAAAAACAAGTTTATATGGAATCAATAATACAAAACAGTACCATAAAGCCTTACTTGATACCAAGCTTTTAGCGGATGTATTTAAAATATGAATGAATTGCTCTGAAAATCAAAATTATATTAATTATAAAACATTATAAAGGTTAGCAATTAAAAATAAATAAATCCTCAAAAGTCTTCCCTGTGGAACACCCAAAATAATAAAAGTGTTTGTTTAAAGCGTTGTGCGAAATAACTACTTACTGAAGTACAAAGGCTTTTTATTAGAGACTGAATAAATTATTATTTGTTTGTCATCTATGTTGAACCTCCTAAATGTTTCCCAAGCAGTAACAATCGTTGTATTAGTAACAATATCAATAGGGACGAAATCAAGTTTGATGTCATTTTTACCTATTAATGTATGTAAAACACCTAAAATTATCCCCATTATTAACTGAAAAAAAGAAATTATCGAAGGAGTATTAAATTGAATTCTCTTAATTGTAGTAGTTAAAATTATTATAGATTTTAACGTACTCCACTTGGTCCAAAAGCATTTTTAACATCAACCCAACCTGGACATGGTTCTCTATACGCTGATATTACTAGAAAAATAAATAAAAAAATAAGTTTTACAAGACACGTCAAAGCTAAAAAGCAACAGGGAAGGAAAAAACATTACTTATAGCCGGTCGAACAACGCATAAAGGCAAGTCTTCTGATTTTGTTCTTACTAACTCTTCAGTAACTGCCTTTGTGAATGTATAAGTGTTATCGTAATCTGACATATATCTGGAAAATCAAAGCATTGCAATTGAAGTTAAATGTAAAATATCAAAATAATTTAATTTTTCCCATCTTCCATCTACTATGTAATTCATTTTGGCAGAAAAAGATTCTCTTGAATATCTTGAGTATGCTCTGCGTTTTCTATTTTTACTATGATCAGCAGATTGTTGACTTTATTTATTTCTGTAGTTATTTTAGATGCTTACGGCTTTATCAGATCTGTAAGTTTATCTTCATCCACATTTTCAGCTAATTGAATTAGCTGCTCAGGAGGAAAAGGACTGGTATAGAATTCTTCTTTTAATTCTCCATTGACAGTACTTTTTTTCGCATGAGAAAATGCTGTTGAAACATGAACGATTGATCTGTAAAAATGCAGAGTATAATTATAAAACGTCATAACCTCGTCAAAGTTTTAGTTTATATTTTTATAATGGTTTAGATTAAAACATACTTCAATGATTTGCAACATTTTGCTAATTTTAGAATCTCTCTAGTACCACGAACATTGGTTATTGCTGAATTCTTCACAGTTTCTTCTAGATTTATCGAAGCAGCTGCATGAAATATAATATTGACCTCATAAAAAAGAAAATTATATTAGTTTTACGTATAATACTAATTTATTCTTCTTTATATGATTGAGTTTTGAAAACAATTAAATTTACCTCATCTATAAGAATAGCACAATCTTTTTCACCTATACCAAGACCTGGTTTTGAAAGATCCCCTTCTATTGGGATTATTTTCTCTTTAAAATCTGGCTTATCTTTACGTAGATATTCATATACCTAAAATGAACTAAATATATTTTTAACATCTATTCCTGCTTTCATATAAAAGTAGATTAAAACATACTCACTGGATCATCCATCATGTATTCTAATCTCTCATGAATATTTCTACCTTTCTTTGATCTAAGTAAAATGTATATTTTCCTTATGTTAGTAGAACTGAAACATTTATTCCAAAATTAAACTAAAGAGTCAATTACTAATTAAAGTAAAGAGAATATATAATTAAAATTAGCACGCCATTGTACCTTAAGAGTTTTTCAAGTAGATGTTTTCCCATAAATCCAGATGCTCCAGATAAAAAAATTACAGAATCATCATAAAATTTCTGAATTGTAGAATTGCCACTAGACGCTGCTCTTTTAATATCATTCTTTGTAGATTCTCCAATATTTGCTATTTTTTTAATCAATTCCATTTTAACTTCACTACAAGATTTAATTCTTCCTGAAGCTATTAATTCAAGTAAATAATTTTATACATAGATGGGTACTTACAAGAACAGAGACTAGCGCCAAATAAAAATTATAAACATTTCACTCATGAAAGGGTGAAACAAAAAAAATGTATACTTTTGATATTAATTATCTTAATTTGGATGTTAGGAACTCCTATAATTATCGATAATACATTACCAAAAATTGCTTCAAGTACTTTTAAAGGTTTGAAAAAAGCATTTGATAAAATTACTCTTTAGGTACTTTTAACTAACTGTCACAGATATTATTGGCGTTGCTTGTTTATTTTTAACCATATTTAACTGGGAATTTCTAGATATATTATTAAAATCAGATAGTATCCATGCTACCAAAAAATCTTTTATTATTGGGGTTTGTCTAGGATCAACCTTGAGACCATTTTATTTATCACCTATATAGACAATATTAGTTAATTAAGAACTCAAAATATACAACAGGAGAAAGCTGCTATTAAATTAATAATACATACCTCTAGTACTATTATAAATATTAAAATATAGTTAAATAAGTTCTGACATTAAACGTTATACACTCCCCAAAACTAAATACGATCTAGGAATTTATAATAAAGTTAAGGCGTTATATTGACTACCAAAATAACAAAAACTATAAATCCTATCTAATAAAAATTAACATAAAATTGTGATGGTCAGTCATTAATGTAAAAAAATGTATTCACTTGTAACATTAATAGCAGTATTACCTCGCTATTATTAAATGAATTTTTATTGGATGCTTACACAACCGAAATAAAAAAAGCATGTTGAAGTCAATAAACTGACTTCTATTACAAACCTATGGAAGTAAATAATATAATAATTAATAAAAATCATATACAATGTTTATAACATATTAGGCAGTGATAGAAGACCTGATGTCATACTCGGTAGATCCAACCCGCACTGGGCCAGCGTGGTGGACTATGGCTCAGCACTGGGCCTTTGTAAGGTTGTGATGATGATAAATAAAAATTCTATCTTTCGTTTTTGACCAAATGAGTCCAAAGTGTCATTATATTCATTGTCAATAATATTTCGTTGTATAATACATTCACATCTATACATATTAATAAAAATGTAACGTATTGAATATTTGTACATGGAAGACATCTTAGACATGTTAATGCAGGGGGACATTATAACACCAGTAGAAGCCAAAACATTTTATTTTAGAATTTTTGTTTTTGGTCGCGCATTACGCTATAACGGCTGGACCGATTTGCATGAAATTTATTATGTTCAAGAATCTTATAGGCTGACTTAGAAAATAGGATACTTTTTATCCCGGACTTTAGAGTTCCTGTAAGATATAAGAGTACTATTAACATATCCTAATAGATCAGAACGGAATTTTGCACACATATAGTTGGTAACCTTAATTATCACATGACATACTACTTATCCCAGAAAAAATAATAGTTTCAGTGGGATATATAGTGTCTATGTGATTATGCGGGGAGTTCTCTTGGTACAATAGATTGGGGCTCTCCACCGGATATTAGACAGTGTGTCCTCTAATTTGGCATCATAAGAATACAGTGATTACAAGCAAAGTGCAAGTGTGTTACGAAGGAACACGACAAATGGCGTCGACGATAAAACCGCAAGCAAAAAAGCTGAAACAACTAAATGTGAATTATGCTAGTTCTTTTAGGAAGTATAATTGTATAAAAATTATACTTGGGTAATGTAGAAATATCAATGTAGAAATGAATGTTTTAGAATCATATTTGTAATTGGGTAGGTTATATTAAGAATTACAAATTCTTTAACAATGATTTGTGGTACCCACAAGGATCCAAGGGTCAATTACTAGTTAAATTGGTTGGGCAAGGTACTGATGGTCTAGTGCTGGTGAGAGCCTTGGAATTAATGGAAGACTTACTACATTAATCCCTCAGATCAGAGCCCGTGGAAGTACCTTTCTATCCCGTGGCCTCGTCACTATAGCAGAGGAGAGGAACACTCGGGATGGTTTTTCAGGTCGGGCGACCTCCTGCTGAAGTAATTTTGGACTGATTCCCAACCCAAGTCTCCGCTTGGGGAGGTGTCTCCGGGTCAACAAAAAAAAAGGCACTGATAGCTCAAAAATCCTTCTAGGACCAACTGCTAAATGGAAACATGCTAGTAGAAAACAGTGCGTCCATTAATCACATATTAAACGGAATTCAGTTGGATTCCTGACTTCTTTTTATATTTTTATGTCACAATAATTTTTGCTTTTCAATAACTATCACAGATATTATTGGCATTGCTTATTTATTTTTAATCACATTTAACTTGTAATTTCTAGATATATTATTAAAATCAGATAATATTAATACTACCAAATAATCTTGTAATCTTGGTGTTCATCAAGGATCAACCTTTGGGACCCATATTATTTATCATCTATATAAACAACATTAGTTTACTAAGAAGTCAAATTATACTACAAGACAAAGTTGCTATTAAATCAAATCATAAATAAAATACACGATACATAAATTATGCTAAAACAGCATTTAAAATTTGTCTATCTTTCTGTCTGCTTGTTCCGGCTAATCTCTTGAACGGGACTTTCACTGGCGTTATAGGGTGTTACTTAGGCTACATTTATTAAAAAAATAAAAGCGATAAAATTCTTTGCTCGTAACAATTTGGTAGGCGTTTCGTCGCACCTGGGCGAAGCCGGGGCGGATCAGAGTATACTATACACTTACCAAAACTAAAAACGTTCTAGGAAGTTATAATAAAAACAAGGGTTTATATTAGCTACTATGAGTAATAAAAAATATTATTAATTATCTTTAATAGGAATAAAAAATAGTATATTGAAATTAATGTTATGTAATAAAAATTAATAAAAAATATAAGTATTATATGTAATTCATCATGAAAACCTTTCGTTGATGGCCTACTGTTGAGATGATTCGCCTCCTCAGAATGAGGAGAGGGGTTAGGCCATAGTCCACCTCGCTGACCCAGTGCGGGTTGGCAGACTTCACACACCTTTGAGAACTTTAGGAAACTCTGCTGCGTCTAGGTTTCCTCACGATGTTTCCTTCACCGTTATAGCAAGTGATATTTAATTGCATCTACGGATAGAGTGATAAATAAGGAAGATTTATTGTATATAAATGTGTATATGACGAGTGTGTAGGTTTAGAGGAGCGCTCCCTTGCCACATATGTGAACACTTCCCTCCACTGCCCGGTTTGAGTATTAGTCTAACTGAGGGTTGTGTTAACACAACTAAAAAATGAGGAGGATGAACTCATCGGAGCCTTGGTCGGAGAGTCCGACCAATATCCGTAACACAGCGACACACTATTGTTACACTTCCACTAGCACTACTCCAAGTGATGTTAACTCAAAGAGACAACTCGTGAGACTAACCGATTACTGCTTTTTCTAGCGAATATAAAGGGATAGAGGTGGCTACATCCCTACCACTGGTGGGGGAAAAGTAAATCAACTAATAATAACTAAATTTGTCCAAGTATGGAAGGCATATTTTTATCTTACACTTAAATATTTTTTTCAAAATATATCACAATTTTTTTTATTACAATATAGCATAAAAATAAGCATATTTTTTTCTGTGCATTTATAAACAAAAAAATTTAATGTTTTATTCATTTTTATTATACAAAAAAATTACAAAATTTAGCAAAAAATATACTCTTTTTAAAAAAAACCTAACATTTCGCTGGTTTTTTTAATTAATTTGAGTTATGTTTCTTTAAATACCAAAAACCCACTATGACGTAATAATAAGAAAAAACCCAAATACTCTAACATAGTCTAAAAAAGATGTTTTGATAACTAGTAAATTCATAACTTTAATCCAAATTAAAACAATACGTAATTAGGGTTGCCAGTCGTATTATAATACATTTTCATATTAAATTATAGATGAATTAATTTCATAATCGATAATAGTTTACGACAGCAAACAAATTTTATTATTATCCCTCAGGAACACTGAATAGTCCGGGATAAAAAATTGCCTAAACAATCATAGAGACATAGAAATTTTCAAATTTCTAATAATATTCATATTATCTTTCTTGCCATTATTGCGTACAGATCATCAATAGGATGGCAACCCTGAATAACAATGACTATATTAATAACATTTACCTCAAACGTTTCCTTCCTGTAATGATGGTAAAGGATATTATTTGAAATAAATAAATATTTAACATGTTGTGTTGTTTGAAAATGAACATGATTTTTTTTTCTGTGTTTGGTGTAATTTTTACTGGAGTTTGTGTTGGGTATGGTAAGTCTAACCCATTAAATATTTGTCCATCCGTCTGTGTATCTAAAACTACGATTTTTCTTCTCTATTTTAAAGCAATCTGTAATGAAATAAAGTATTGGCACAATAGAACCTCCCTGAGAGACCTCACTCTGTTATTTTGCAAATTTTGAAAAGTTCTTTTTATTATCCAGGAATTTGTGCTGTTAAGAGAATAATTTGGAAACTGTAGAGAAACCCTAGCTGGTAGTAGATTTTTTAATTTGTAGTATATACGTCACTGAAGTCATATTTTATCAAACGCCTTACGTACATCTTTAACTATTCCAAGTCTATAAAGATAAAGTTATATTCCCCTACTCTCTATTATCGATGTGTTCCAATTACGGTGTCACTTGGAGAGCAAGGCAAAATTAGCTTTTAAAAAACTAGGGGTGCTTTGACACATCAAGTGCACACTCAGGTCTGTTCACACATGGAGATGTTGTGTTCACAATGTTCTTACCTTTAGGCTTGAGTTCTTCGATATCAATTGCTTTCACTTGACTCCATCCAACATCGGCCAATTCGTATCATCAGCGATCCAATGCATACGATGTTATTGCCGCACCTGAAGGCTTAAAACTTAAATTTATTTAATTTGATTGACTAACATGTCTCATGTCCACCCAACAAACTGCATGCATTCTTAAAATACTCGCACATTCGCGAGAATTGTGGTGTGGCCTTCACTTTTGCTTCCTCTACAGATTTATTTAAATTTGTTTTATTTTCCTCTTTACTGCGGTATGGAGAAGATGAACCTGTATGATGTTCTGCGTCAATTTTAACTTCGAAATTTTTTTGATTTTGTAAAGCATTTGGTATCTTTTACCAATACACAAAATTATCATGCAAAATTACAATAATGATTGATATGACGTCGCTTGTCCTGTTATCTGTTAATTTATTGTTAATATCAGTCTAAAATAAATTTTGGGAATAATTCTCCAATTAATCGTCTATTGAAATCTTATGCTCGCCTGGAAATCAATTCTAAAGTTAATATATTTAACATTGTATTCATTTTATTCCTGCTTTTGCGTAAACACCGCATTTATCATAATTTATTTCGCTCTTACTATAAAATAATAGCTTCTTATTGCTAGTAATGCTATTATTATTTTGCTTCTAATCAATGTCAAAGTTATACTAAAATTATTGATAGAATAAATCATAAAAAC
>JAOPUB010007664.1:0-11951 GCA_027564055.1 Neptis clinioides
AATATTAAGAGATCATAACGTCTAGTTATATCCTGATCGTATCACGCCCGTAGCTCTTCCTCTTTTTCTTTTTTTTTACTTTATGCCCTAAAATATATATAAAGATTAATCTCTTATTAACACCCAGCGTGTGTGTAACCATTTTAAAGTTTTTGTTCGTTCATTTTCTAAGCACTATTATAAACTATATTTCTATTAACATTTTGTAAATTAATTAAGTTTAAATCTTTAGTTTTGTTACGTAAAGGTTTTTATGTAAGCAAAAATTAAGACACGTTTGGTATAACTGTAATTCATATCTATGATAAGACTTCTTGTATAAATTAAAATAAATTTACTTATTTTTACTACTAGTGATATTAAATTGTGTGATCAAAAATTAACAATATACTAGTTGACCCGCCCCGGCTTCGCGCGGGTGCAGTTTACCTCTTATAATACTTAGATTTTTAAAAATATTAATTCTCAATATATTATCGCTAAATAAAAATAATAAGCGATTACGACAGTAAACATATATACGACAGACAACAGCTGCACATTGAAATCTGTTCAGCTGTTGTCGCGTTATTGAGTAACAAACATCCAAATATCTAAACATACGAACTTTCGTTTATAATATTAGTAAGATAAAACGTTTATAATACGTAATTAGTAAGATGGAACGTTTATTATATATACGATTAGTAAGATAAAATAATCGATATCGAACCTTATGTGCATAAATAAAACTTCGGTCTAATACTTATAATTGTTACTTTGTACATAGATAAGTAATTTTAATATGGCTAAATGACTCCAAACTATATTGGAAAAAAAGAATTACTCTACGACAGAATCAGTAGATGATGCTTTAACTAAAAAAAGTTGTTTTATAGTGATTAAATTTAAATGAAGGAGATTAGTTGATGAGTAAACTGAAAGGTGATCAAACTTTACAATAGCAGTAGCAGTGGATAGGGTATTGGATTCTTAATCAAAAGGTTGATTCAAATTCTAATGAAAATATCGGAAGAGTCAGTAGCTCAGTGGTTCAAGCATTGGACTCACGTACATAATCGATAGGTCGCGAGTTCAAATCCTAGTCCCTAGACTACTGGACGTGGCCCACACCTAACACAAGCATTCCAGCTTACTTGAAAGCGAGATTAAGAATACTAAACAAAATTTCTATTAATCTTTACAAAAAAAAAAAAGGACTATATGAGCTCACATAGTTCAATTCTTTTTTTTAAGGAGTTCTTCAACACTAGAATCAGATTAACTAGTAGTTTCTAACCCAAAATGCTAGTAATGTAGTTAGTTTTCTACACGATGATGAAAAAGTTCTAAATGGTGATGAAAATAAATTTTAATAAAATAACCCCTTTGTTAAGTGTATTAGCGTTTAATTTGATTTAATAGGTATTAGCGTTTGTCGTTTATGGGTCATAATTGGATGAGTACTAGTTATAATATCGATTGCATATCGAAAATGTCATAACTCGTGGCTGGTGGTGAACCGCGAACACTTGTCATGTGTCACATGTGAAACATGCACGTGTCATGCAGCACCATTACCTCAGCTTAGACCGTAGACAATAGCGTGGGATTATCTTTTAAATGGATAATAGCTAATATCATTATTATATAAGCATAAAGAAGAATCGCAGTAACTAATTGTAGGTAATTAAATACATGCGACGCAAAAAGTTGTTGATTTACTTACAATGTAATTTTAAATACTTGATGGTGGTCCACAACTGGTCATTGGTAATCTCATAAAATTATTAGAATCTTAGTCATTCGGCTAATATTTGCCTGCAGATGGATTTTGATCGAATATTCAATTGGATCGAATAATCAAGAAAATTATTTCCTTATTAAGCTGATCTGATATGATCTTGAAGCGTCAGTTGTTCAGGCGATGGACTCATGATCGACACGATCGATAGGTCGTGAGTTCAAATCCCAGGAATTCAAATCCTTAATCTAATAGTCCAGTGACTACTGACGTGGCCCACTCCTAACACAAGTATTTAGTAGGAGAGGAGAACAAGAATATACAGTTTGCAATCGAAACTGCTAGTAATCTATAATAAAATCTATAATAAAATAAAAATCTATATAAAAAAAAATATTTGAAGGTTCCATACGCAATTGTTATAAAAATAAAATAAATAATCACAAGTTTCTTAAATAATTAATAGAAAATTTGGTTACTAAAAAATTCAACCATTAAAACAGATATATGTTTATTTTTCAGGTAGTGTTTAATATTTCAATTTTTTAATAGAATAGGTATGATTTACATCAAAACAACTCTCAATTCCATACACCCAAGATCGCATACACTCACCTATGCACACATGGACATAAGCATATAAATACATACACATACAAGCATGTATTTTATCTATGCGAATATTGTGAATATACTAATTGTTTAAACCATAAATTAATAAAGTAATTTTATCATATTATATTTTGTATGTTCCCAAATTTAAGTAATATCTAAAAAATTTTATATATAAAGAAATGGAATAAATTACAAAAATCTTTAATTCGACAGAATCTGATTGCTCGTTAAAATCAATAAAATTTTAGTGTAGCAAATCAATTCGTAACTAAACTGATATTTTTTTTATTCGAATTTTTGTTAAGATATATGACAAGACCTTATACATGATAAGGTTTTTATTCTGTAACTTTAGATTTTTCTGGAATAAAGGTTTTTATTATTATTAAAGGTTTTTATTATTTTTGAAGCCTCAAAGAAGACTAGAACTAAAACTATTACAAAACACAGAAAAATATACAAAATAATTACCACATGGATAAAAATTTCTAAAATCTCGTATTTTTAAGGAATCGAATTGTATATTATTTTACAATTTGGGCATTACGACACTAACAAAACGTCGTTTTAGATGCAAAAATGAAACGCAAAAGTTTTTACAAACTTTGATTCATTTTACGTAAGTGTCGGAATCAAAATCTTGAGTCCTTAAGGTCCTATTAGGTTTACAAAGCGTTTTCCTACTAAATTCATAAGACAACGCTTTCTTAACTCCAAACTTTTAGAGGGTACCAAATTTCATTGATGAACGTGAAAAAAATTTGGGTTCTCAACCTTCATACAAGTTGCCAGTCTTCTTTATGTATTTAATTTTGCAAATATTTTCTGTAATGTCAATTTTCTAGATATATTTATATATGTGTATGCCATATTCTCCAGTCTTTCCTTCGCCATACATATCCCTAACTGGACAGAAAAAATATTTTATATATTCCAAAATCCTGATAATATCGGTAATCTGAAACATTGTGTTCTCTTTGCTTGCATTTTCACCAGATATATGCAAGGATGTACAGCAAGGGAAGTATGTGTTCAGAACCAATAGAATCACCTCCTTTGTCACACGCTGTTAGCGATTCTAGGTAAATGAATCGATTCTATTGGTTCTCAATAAACAAATCCCTCGCTACACCTCCTCGTTAATTTTTAATAGAAATGGAGTCTTAAGTGTCAAATTTTAATAGAAAAGGATATATACTCAACCATTATGTAGACAGAGAATTATTGTTTTCATAAAATATTCCTTATTTTATTTTAAATCTTTACTATAGTTTTATAAAGCTGAAGAGATTGTTTGTTGGTTTGAAAGCGCTAATCTCAGGAACTACTGGTTTGAATTTTAAAAAATCTATTTGTGTTGGATAGTCCATTTAACGAGGAAGGCTTTAAGCTATATACCATCACGCTGCGACCAATAGGAATGAAGCATCACAATTCAAGTTCCTAAAAACGTAAAAGTTTTAGCTTCATGCATTAATAAAATGAATTATTTTTTTTCCATATAAATTAACTTTTGAGATTTTTAGTTTTCCCTTTTAGGAGTAAATCTAAAATAGTAAAGCTAACGTACAAATGTAAAACGAGCGTGTAGCTTGTAATACTATATGCTATCAAAGCTTGTTCGGAAATACACCACCTGTTCGTGTTTGTAGAGACAACATCTTTAATACTGAAAACATCACTATATTTATTAATTATAAACATTGTTTTGTGATATGGATTTAGCTATTATAAGAATTAAGTTAATCTAGAGTTGAAATTTTGATAATTCTATCAAATACTTACTAGTCGACCCACCAACGTCATAGTTTCTCTGGGTATTTTTACATCTCTATTTTATTTTTTCTGGATATTCGATTTAAATGAAACAAAGCCTATATTTTAACTTAGACCTTCAACTCTCGCTCGACTTGCCCTCGCTTCACTGACGAATATTTTGGAACATTTATACTGACTTTGCAGCCCCTTTTTACCCTCTGTTGGGATGATTTTTGTAAAATTATTTTATATGTGTATAAAATAATTATAACTTTCATTAAAGAACCTCGATATCGACTTTTATTTGAATAATTTCAAAAACGGGAAGTTTCAATCTAACTTTGCACCACCTTCTTACCTTCCGTCTTTAGGGGCTATATTTTAAAAAATATTTTTTAGTGCCCACCCTACGTTATAAAAAGAACTCCTTTGCGGAATTTTAAGTTTTTGACTCTTACTTGGATAGGTAAAAATTTTATTTCAAGTGATGGTAACTCTACGTTGTATATGAAATATTTTTTGAACTTAGCTATTCCTGTTATCATATAATAATTCACTGTGCTAATTTTTATTTCTCATATGTTTATAGTATATTGCTAATAAATAAATAGTACATTAAAAGTATAATGAAGACTAAACAATTTCTAGGCATCTGGCAACGGTTATATTTATAAAGATAATAATTTAAAACCTATAATTGCAATAAAGAGATGATATTATCGACTCTACCTATTAAATACAGGAAAATGACTTTATAATAATACCTGTAGTCTATTTTCAATTAAAGTAAGAACCGAGGGAGTCGTAAAAGCGACAATTGAGTTAATACCTACACTATATATCTAGTCGTAAAACTTTTAAAAGGTTGTTTGCTTTAATAAGTTAATGAATGCAAAATTATTATTATTGTTTGAAATATCAATTTTTTTCTGATTCATTTATGAGTTAAATTTCTTTTTTTCTTCTATAGAATTTTTTAGCTTAAGAAATTAAAAAATCAGTCTAAGATTTGTATTGAAATGATTGTTATCTTTTAGTTACTTATATTGAAACAATTTATCTTAGTATTTTAATAGTCACCCATTGCCTCTTTAAATTATTCTAATAAAAGATAGATCAAGCTCTATCTGTACATGAAAACCGTATCAAAATTTATAATACTCAATGACAAATGTCCTCAAAATTTGTCTAGATAATTATCAATATGAAGTATTTGTGCTAAAATTAAAATCAATAGCACTCATTAATTTTATAGAATTTCTAGTAGACAAGTAGATAAGTTAGTAAATAATATATTATCTTATATTAAAAATATCATGTCATGGTTTCTCTTGTAAGTATAATCATAAAGCCCAATACTGCCAGGACACCCAGGGTGAGGATACCTAGGGGGTTGCGATTACGATTCCCGCTGCGTATGGAATTTTTGAATAAAAATATAACATTTTATATAACAAGAAAGTTTTTAAGAATATACTTTTTAACCTCCTATTCAACCTTATGTTGAATAGGAGGTTAAAAACGGTTTTAGAAGTTTTTAGTATTTTTTCAGTTTAAATTCTTTAAAAAGAATAGCGTTAAGAAAATTATAAATTCTCCGGAATTTCGTTATCCTTGCTTATTATTTCTTTCTGCGGCAGGGTTTCGTGGACTTTGGTTTCAATTGCTTGGTAAACAAAACATAGTAATACCAACTTAACATTTTGGACTATAGTACACCTAACACCCTTTTGTTACAATTAAAGGTCAAAACCCTTCCAAGGGCTGGCTGGCGGTCGTTAAACCCAGCATCTCAATAAAAAATGCCCTAGCGAACCAAGCGGCCTTTTTACGATTCATTTGGAGTTTTATAACGTTTGTACATATAAATATATTTTTAGTAAGCGTGTTTGGACACCTAAATACGAGTATAGAACCGGGGACTTGGTCTTGTTTACTTAATTAGCGTCGTTTATACTTCCTTAAATAGTGATCTGGTGATATTTTATTTGGGTGCATTTTATAACTCATTAAAATAACAAGATATCATCTAATCGCCGGCTTCTTAGCTTAAATATTCGATATGGAAAATAATAATTTTATAAGATAATTTGGGGAATGCCAGTGTCACGACCAACACTCGACTCTCTGTAACAGAAAAGTCTGAATTTTCAGGTCATAAAAAAGATACATATAGATTGCAATTATAATTTTAAAGACAAATAAAATCTGTTAGTGCTTAAAGAGGCCACGTACTCATTAAGCATGAGATTATCAAATTTTTTATTTTAATAATTGGAAAATAAATGTTTAATTTTGATGTATTCATACATATTGTATAATGCATAAAGAAATTTATTTGGTCTCAGCTGTTGTAAAGACTTCATCGCGCGAGTTGGCTTTTCTACAATTTATGTTTTCTTTGAGCCTCCAAAGTATTAGTGATAATAATAAACTCAACATAAACCCACATTGTACAGGAATTAATAAACAATTTATAACGTCATCTTCGAAAGTGAATCTAAAATTATATTTTGCATCTGCACTGACACAAGAGGTTAATGTGTCCGACGACAGGACAAGGGTAAAACTATCAATATGGTCGTAACAGCTCTAATAAAGTCTCGGTGAACGTACGGAGAAATGAAACTAAGTGGAGTTAGATTTGTTGGTTTGTGTTATAGCTTATTAAGAATCACTAAATACCTCCCGCATGTTTCTAAAGTTTTTTTTAACTAACACCTAGATGCTGCATAGTCTTAATTAAAAAATAAGCCACTGTAATCTAAAAAAATAATAATTCCTTTGGGATAAATCTAAATAATTGGGTGGTAAATGGCACTCGTACGATGCCAGCAGAGTTAACTTTTTTTTGTTTTTTTTTTTCCGCTGGGAAATGCTTTATGCATCTCGTAAGTATACGAGTATGTGGGACTCACAAGATACCCACTAAAACCCAGCGCTGCCAACTTCGTCATTGTGAGGCGTCACAGGATCGCTTTCGCATTCTACCGTGAAGCAGAGTTGACTAATAACATAATAAATTTACGCTTTACATTCAAAAATACTTTTCTGACTATTTATAGGTAAAAAATATTTAAATGAAATGAAAATTCGAAGTATTTGGGCGACAAAAATATTCTAGAACGTAGTTTATGAATTTTTATTCGCTAGGAAAGTTTTTGCAAATATTAACTTAAAATCATCATCATCCTCTAAAAATCTTAATAAAACTTCTTTCTTCTATCATTTGTAACTAAATCAATATTATAATTAATATGCGACATATTAATTAATCCTCATATATAAAACATTATTTTAAATAATATGAAGACTGTTCTTCATAAGTTATGACAATTTGCAACGTATCACAGGTCAAGTTGCGATACCCTGTATATTAATATTGATTACTAAATACTTAACAGAGGCTCCACTTTACTTATTGCTTGTTCATGTGATGTCATGATTTTAAATACATGTTATTCAAGAATACTTTATTACGGACTAGAATAAATATATGAACGCCTGAACGTTAGACCAGAATCATTAATATTATTTACTTAAAAGTAGTGGAAATCTATACAATATATAAAACAAAGTTATGGATTACCTATGCAATCAATAACTTAAGAAGTGCTAGGAAGATTTTGATGAAATTTGGTATAGTTATTTAACGTAGATTGGGAAATAACATAGGTTACCTTTTATCTCGAAAAAAAAAACAGATGAAGTAGTTGAAATAGGGGAGCAAAGATTGTTTGAGTTCATCATATACATATACAGAAATATGTTAAAAATTAATCATACAATCATCTAGTAACAAATCATACACCTAAAAGAAGTAAAAAATATTTTATTTATGTACCAAAAATATATTACAAGCCTGAAAAAATGTTGTAAGTAATAAAGGAGTAATGTTTAGAATAAAAAGTCTAATGAACGTCTAAAATGGTGTTGGGAGCTTTTTAATCCATATGAAGAAAAAATAAACAGACGTGTAACGTAAACAAGTGCATACACAGGAGGCGTTAATAAAATGTACAATATTAAAATTTTAAATTTATTCTGTACTAATAAAGTCTGATATTTCTCCAGGAAATAAAAATTTAGCACCAATGGATCTTATTCATAGCGATTTTAAAAAGCTTAGTAAATAAACTTGTTTATTAAAGCGATAATTTTTCATAGAGGCAACGGCCGTTGACGTGTCACCGTGTACGCGAAGTTTATACAAATTTTGAAATATGGCGCTACTAGCTTTATTGTAAATTACCTTGATATATTATATTTTATAGAAATGATCTAGGATTAGATTGTTTTTTTTTTACTGATACTGTTTATGTAGTTTGAATAGCTACTAGAATAGCAGCTGCATTGAAACAAATATTGTAATATATCTAAATTTCAATGTCCTGCGCAGACGCATAATATTGGTCTCGAGCGTTGACGTACGTCTGTTTACAAATAAATCATCTGGCTGTATGATTCTGCTTCCGGTCGGGTCATCGGACTTACCACGTGAATTACGGAGTGTTAGAGTCATATACAGTTAAATAATTTTAAAGATCATATTGAAAAAGTATTGTTTATAAGCTCTAAGTATTAGTGTTGACAGCTTTGACTAATTCATGTCTTAGTTTCTTGTCTAGATCGAAAAAAAAGTAAACAGTTTCTTGATTTACAGTCTGTTTTTCTTTACTTACTCCAAATTATAAGCAATAATGGCCGCAGATCCTTCAAATTTTCATTATTGAATGAAATTATAGTTATAATTAAAGAGAAATGGACCATAGTCTTCAATAACCACTACAGGCATTCTTCTCAAAATCTTCTAGAGGTCAAAGGGCTGACCAAAAAGGTAATAACCCATATAATTCTTAACTTTTATTTAAATGGCATAACGCAATAAAAAAATATTACCTGCGTTGTAGTCGTAAATAATATTAGACCATATACATAAAATAATTTCAACACATGTCTATTCGTAACTGTTAAGGCATTATTTTAGTTCTCTACCAGCCGTGTTATTTTTTATGGGCAATTTTCATTTGTAGGTTTGTTTGTGTCATAAAAATTTGATTACTAGGAAGTGGATTGTGTAACTGACACCTCTAAACCATTTGATATGTTCTAAAATTCATTTTATTGTTCCTTTACTGGTATTGTAGTGGGAAAGTACAATTTATGATCACTTAAATTAATGTTTACTTGTTCAGTGCTATTGTTAACAGCGTTATTAGTATAACAATTAATATTATTAAGATTCCATTGTATAATATAAATTAAGCTGAATTAAAAAAGAAAGAAGGATCTATTTAAACTTTCTGTATTTTACTGTTAGATTTTTTTTATAGATTTAGCTTTTTACTTTTACTTTTTACGTTACTAGAGAAAGTAGATTAATTGGGTTTGAATACCCTTTTTGAATACACTTCAAGTTATAATTTCATATAAGTTACATAATTTTGAAGACTAAGAAAAAAAAGGTAATTGATTAAAAACCATATCACACACATGCATTGGAATTTTTTTCTATTACATATTAATCCACTTATATACAATAATATTCATTGTAAAATAAAATTCTTTTGAAACAATTTTACAATATGTATACAATGAGTAAAACACAAAAATTTCACGCTTTCTTAGTTTACAAATGTCAGTGAAATTCGAGAAACAGTCAAACAAAATTCTTTATTAAAGTAAACACTCGATGTCTGCGTACGAGTTAATAACATTTCTTCTAAGGGCTTCTAAATAAAAGTGTCAGAAATTTGTAAGAAAAATTTTGGTGTTTTACAAGTTACGCTTTATGGCTACGCCTTTAATTGATAGAAGAGTTATGGTATAGTCAAACTATGGGTATGAGGAATTTTGATTATGATCCTGATGCAGGAAGTACTACGATGTTATAGTACTGTATTTATATTTATAGTATTTTCCAAATAATATGACAAGGTAACTTGAGTTTATGTTATGTAAATTAAGCACACTAGTAACTGTTTGTTTTACAGACACTATTGAGAAGTGATTATTAACTCTCAAATCTTCCTAATATTATAAATGTGAAAGTTTGTATGTTTCGATGATTGTTACTCAATCACGCGACATCGGCTAAACGGATTCCAATGAAATTTGGAACGCAGATAGTTTAAAACCTGGATTAACATATGGGCTACGGATATTAGTATAGATATAAACAAATCACAAAGGCAACCCGTATCGCCTAGTCAGGTTTTTTTTACCACAAAAAATAGTAGTTACTCTGCTATCCCATTTTTACTCAGTAATGTTTTATTTACGTTCAAGCGTGTTTCTCTGTTTAAAACAGCATATAAATTGGTTGGAATGTAATGACTTGCTAAGAGATCGCTGCACCTGCAACTCTAGATGTGTATTACGTATATAAACAAATTACTATGAAATTATTTAATTATACGGAAAATACAGACTTGAGCACGAGGGGCTTAAATAGGAACAACCACAATATCGACATATGGGCTAACTATTCGACTTTTTTACGATTGAGACGATTGAAATTAATTAGCTTAGGTATTATTCTTTATTTAGTCGATTGTTTATTATCCACCCCGGCTTCGGTGCAAATTACCACGTATAAAACTCAGATTTTTTTGTTTTTCATTTATTTTTTTTATTTTTACTGTCCTTGCACCGCCTTTTTAATAGCCCTCTCCCATATTTTGAAGGTATTCGGGAAGATCTCTTATCAACTAAAATGTATAGACCTTAAGGTACAAATAAATAAATAGAATGTCAAATAATATTTAATTCTCAATATCTTTTTAGCAAAATAAAAATACCTAAGCGCATATAACAGTAAACATATTTTATTATTGTCCCATAGGAACTTTTATTTTTTCCGGTATATACTTATATAGTAGTGTGTGTATTATCAGTATGTAAAATTTCATTAAAATTCATTTAGCCATTTTTGTGTAATTGAGTAACAAACATCCAAACATTAATATTTTTAGTAAGATGTAGAGAGTAAATACAATAGATTGATATCAAATGTCATTAATATAAGTTTTTAATACTATTGTAATAACTCATTACCAGTAGGACTATCAATTATATGTTTTGCCACAAATGGGAATAAAATTTATTTACAGGTAAATATTAGCTCAGTTTCTAAATTGATGTGAATCCAAACAGCTGTAGATAAACGCATTAAGATACTTACACGATGTTCGTCATTTTGACGAACGTTAGCCATCTAGGGTTAATTTAACCAACTTAATGGAAATAATAATATGTAAAAGTAAAAGGAAAAAATATTGTATGTTTAAACTGGATACAGATTCTTTAAATTTCCAATACAGCTTCAGCATCCAAGATTAGCTAATTTAATAAAACCCAATTTTCACACGGACCCCATAATAATATAAACGTAAACATTAATTGCAACCTCATTTACTAGAATTAACCCCGCAAACGTGGGGCTTGAAAATACCATACAAAACATTCCTTTGAGCAATAAACAGTTCTATTCCAACTTTTCTTTTTTCCGTCTGCTATAAAAGGGTAAAAAACTGAAAAAACTCACATAAATAATGTTGGCTGACTTACTCCACGACGGACCATGCATTATCCCGTTGTAGGGTTGCCACTCGACAGTTTTTCCGGAATAAAAATATTATAAGACTTTAATTATTATGAATTTTCATGAGAAAAGTTCCTCGTTTCTTTTTAATTAGTGATCCCCAAGGATTAATGAATTTCTAGGGCTCCACGTTCAAAGAAAAAAAAAGAATTGAAGGTCCAGGAAAGATAAAAAGGGTCCGTTGGTTATATTTAACAATGAAACAGCATTAAACATTAACAGCATATATTGCAATTACAAAATATCGTAATC
>JAOPUB010007878.1:0-11950 GCA_027564055.1 Neptis clinioides
AAGAGCAGTCCGGGCCATTTACGGTCTAAAAGCTAGAGACTCCCTTCGAGATATTTTCAATAAGATATGTATTCTTACGGTACCGTCACAATATATTTATTGTAACATTTCATATATTGAACAGAATATAACATTGTATTCCAAACATAGTGACGGACAAAAATTAATACTAGAAATAAAAATAAACTTGTAACGCCACGAATATGAACGAACGAGATATGAAGAACGAGACGAAATCTCCACAAAGTCAGTACTTGTTTCAAGGGGCTTGGTGTTCGCTTCTATAACAAAATTCCACAGCATTGACTTGCCTTGAAAAAGTGTTTAATACGTAAAGCGTACTACTCCGTACACTTTACTCTGTAGTTGAACGATGACAAAGCTTGGAATCAAGATGACGTTGATGCTCAGCTGAATATAAAAATATATATAATTCCAAATTAATCTAAAAAGAAATGTAATGAGACATCGAAGAAGTAATTCAAAATGTTAATAACTTACATTATTTATTGCCCATTCTATATCTCTTCCAGCTCCCCAAAGTATTTGTTGAGAAACGCCTAATCGAGCCAATTGTAATATTTCTGATTCCTTTAGACAGGACTTATTTCTTTCTAATTCTGGAACGTTTTCTACAGAAACACCACCACTGCTAGAGATTACTTTCTGAGCTTTGGATCCAAGATCTACTTCTGTTATTGACAATGTTCCGTCTATATTACGTTTTACAATAACTGTGTCTGGTTCTACAGACCCTGATACAACACTCTGTAAATATAAATAATTTATTAGGCGACACAACTTCCTCTGTCCATATTCGACTGTGCATTGCAATGAAAATTAGAGTGAAATGAATTATTATGAAATGAGTAAGTGGCCTAATCCAATTATCAAGATAGAGGATCAACAACGAAAATATTTAGTTAAATTGGAGAGAACAAGAATTAATTTCAATGTCATCACCTCTCCTAAGCCGTAGTTAGCAGTAATAAGGATCCTAGTAGGGTCCCCTTGATGCGGATGAGTAGTAAACATAACTCCAGCAACACGAGACTTCACTAACGCTTGCACTACCACTCCTCCCTCACAAACACATGGCTGACCATTTTGTCTGAAGATAAATTTTAGTTTTCATAATAAAGAGTATTGATAGGCTTTATCACTATGATAATGATAAAGGAAATGCAGATCATGGCCGACACATACGCCTTTAATATTGAATTCAAAATCAAAATCTCTTACAATTTAATTTAAGTAAATAAGAAATCCGGTGATTTGTAACATACCGGCGATAATATGCGCTAGTGAAGGCGAACATCGAAGCCCAGCATTTCTGAACTCCCCTTAGCACATCTTCCTCGCTCACACAACCAAGAACTGTTTCATTTTGACCAGCCGCCGACAATGCTTCACTATCTTCACCAACCGCTAAATAAAACAATAGTACATTTTAAAAATACCGAATGCATGTATGAAATTTTCAAAAATCTCTACTAATTTTAATTTTAATATCTAAATAAAAAATAACTTATAATACCCGAAGATCTTACTGCAAATCGTAATTCTGGTCCGAGATTCTGATCAAACGCTTTCTTCTTAAGGTCATTAAGATGGGTCAATATAGCTTGCTTAATTTCTGGTACAATTTCAGTGTTACGCAATAAATCAGACGCACTGAAAAAAATAGCAAAAAAGTATAACTATATTTAAAGTAGTCTGATAATTATTTCTTAAGACGAAAAAATCACATTATGTCTCAATCGTATATACCCACGGATTTCGGGGGATATGACATGGAGCGTGAAAAAGTGTACAATGGATGCAGTCAAATTGACCGGATGTGCGAAGAAAGCGTATGCGAAGGCCGCTAGTATGGCGCGAACAGGTGACAAAAGTTTTCTATACATTAACGCAATGATGGCATATCTCCTGATATCTGTGTATCTGTATATAGATATAAACAATTTAAAAAGGGGTAGATTCACTCACGTCTTACACTTTTCCTTGAACTTAGCTTCATCGTAATGTTCATTAGCAAACTCAATTTCAGAAATAGCTGTCGTTATAATAGGATTTTTATGGAGTTGTTTATTAAAAGCTTTCGTTGTTATACAAAACCCAGGAGGAACGCAATAGTGCTAAAAATAATTACTGGTTTAGAATCACTAAAGCCAAACCAATTGGACTCTTCATGTTTAATATTGCTTTAATTCAAAGCTCACAATTATGTAACAACGTAAATTTTGTATTCTCTAATAAAATTTTATAGGATATACAAATATCATAAATAAATAATTAAACTGAACCTACTGATTGCGGGCATGAACTACACACTTATTTACCTCCTGCTCCTGAACCGACGCTAATAATGCTAATGACGCACCTTTCCCACCGACATAATTAGTGCAAGCAGCGGCTCGATCCTCAAAGGGTACGCAATAGTCAACTTCACCCGCTTCTCTTTCACTCAACCATCTTAACTTTGGTAACGGAGTAAGAGGTACTGATAGTTCTGATTTGTCATCTGAAATACATAAATACTCTAAACTAAATAACGCGATATAAAAGGAGAACCTGCGAAATAGAGTACTGCACTACGGAAACAGTATATCTACTAAATTATGTCCAAATTATTTAAAAATTAAAACACTAATAAGTCCCGCTATCGACGCAAACGCATCTAAACTTACCCAAATATTCATATCCCAGTTCGAGTATACCAGTGCCATGTTGGCCATCAATGCTAACGTTACACGTACGATATACCTGTTCTTGTTGATGAGGTCCAGAGAATAGGTGAGCGCCATCTTTATTAATGCGTAGAATAACCTTTAAACTACGATTATTTGCTGCAAAGTAAAAAAAAATAAAGTCTTGGAGAAAAAAAATAAAAGCATCAATCTCTCAGTATAGTAAATTTCTCAATGTGTTCAAAAATACGTCAATTGACAATTACTATGTATTAATCCCTCAGAAAAAGGTGTAATAAAATATGTTTACCGTTCATATTTATTGTGTAAGTGTTTGGTATCACTCCATCTTTACTTTCGCAAAAATCAGACATAACCAAGTCCGTTGATGTTAATGGCCTTACCAAGTAATTTGGGAATCTTATACTTCCTGATATACATCTACAAATACAAGTACAAAAGCAACAATTAAAAATACATCAAAGTAATTAATAAAAAATAGCTTTATGTAAAAACTCCGTTTTTATTTAGATACATATATTAATGGAATGTCCCCACAACGACTATCGTCAACTATGTTTAAGTAGTTAATATTCGTAGTGTAGGCTGGTGTAACAGTCTTTTGGCATCTCCCGCGTCGCAAGATACGGGGAGGCTCTATAAGGCTGTTTATTTAGCTATTTTAAGGAAATTAGAGTGATGTTTGTGTATGTTACTATGAGGGTGGCATAATCACCTCACTCTTTAAATAAATATAGATAAAAAAAGCTTACTTAATGACTAGCTTTACATGATAATGATTAGATCATGTAGCAGTAGTTAATTGGTACCTAAATTACAAAACGTAATAGGAAAACAAAGGATACTTGTAAACTCACTGTGTAAAATTTTTATAATATGATACACCTCGTATCTGCACTCCAGTTCCATCTGCTGCAGTCGCGGTAACAGAAATTGTACGTCTAACATCTGCATAATTTAGTCCATGGCTACGTTGCTTAACACCTCTGACTTGAAGATACTCACTAATTTCCGTTACTCCGTTGGGATCAAATGTTTGAAATCGACCTTGAATAGCACCCCATTGCACCCAACTTCCCGAACCTTTTCCACATGACTCCCTTAAGTTATAAGAAAATATATGATCAGAGAAAATGCATAAACATGTAATGAGCTATTCGATAACTTTTTCAGAACTTTTTAAAAATATTCCTTGTAACAAAATTAGCTCATCTTCATTAAGTGCTCCAGGAAATCCACTGTAATGTGAATAAAAATTACTATTAAGGTTTAAATTTTCTGAATCGCGGCAATACTCTTATTTTTGTAATGGCGCCATGCGTGACGTCACACGCAGGTAGATAAAGTATGTAATGTTTGTAAAAAAAGTACACCAATTAATTTACTAGATATAGAATACTTAGTTAAAGAATACATACTTGCGTGTGACGTTACAACACTTTACCCCACCTATAGGAATCATGAGAGGCATTTGATAATTCCTTGTGTGGGAACCCACTGGTCTTGGCAGTAGAATACAAATTGCAATTTATAGATATTTGTAAACATAAAACAATATTTTTGCTTACAATAATTCCGACCAATCTCCATCTCTCCAAGGTTCTAATGCAAGAGTTTCAGCAGCAAGCTGTTCGCTCCAGTCTTTGGGATGTTCCACAACACTTGATGCTGATGCCCATCTACAAAAACATTACAATTTTAACGAAGGACATATTAAAAATCATGGTAATCATCATATTCGAAGTGTTTGAACCGTAAAACCATTATTTTACAAGGCGACTGTTTAAATTGAAATTATTTAGAATAGTCCAACAAGTGTTATTTTTATTGTACCATTTATAACTCGAGAGTGGTTGGGCCGATTTTGATGAAATTTAGTACACATTTACATTGGAACTTAGGAAAGACTACCTTTTATTGCTAAAAATGCTTGATGGTAATGAAATAGAGGATGAAAATTTAATGATGACACATATTTTTTAATGAAATTTTAAATTACATTTATTTAGGAACATGCCTATGATAGCTTGTCTACTGAAAACAGTTCATACTTTGATTATAAAACTTCATGCAAGGCAAGCGGATACAATTGATTTCATTTTTAAATTATTATCAATTTTTAAAAATTAACAAATTGGCTTAGTTATGAATATTAATATTTTTTGATCAACAAAAATAAAACAAAACAAAAAAAAGTAAGCAAAATTTTCGTTTTTCAAAATAAAGAAGGTTATGTAACTTGTCTATTGAGAAAAACTTACAAAAAGTTAAACTTGACATGCTGTATCTTATTATCTCCAGTTCTAGTTAAGAGTCCATTGTACAATATTCTCAATCGCTGCTGTTCTTCTAACACCTGTATTTTAAGTCCACCTGCACTCCAACCTCCTTCGGTATCTAACCATTCGCTGACTGCTGTTTCTGGATGACCTATAATAATAATATTATATAATTAAGAAAAAAAGAGTACAGTTTCAGTTTAGGATAGAAATGATGACAGCATTATTTTTGGGACGTGTTAACACCAATCTGAGATGCATGTCGTCAGGCCTTAGTAATTTTTTTTTATTTACATATAATCTACTTTATATTATTTTTGCATTGCTTTTACTTGGAATACTTAGTATTTAAATAAAAGAAAGCAATAGCAGTAATTTTTTTAATTTCTTTATTATAGTAATTATTTAGTTACTAGTCGACCCGCCCCGGGTACAATTTCCCTCGTATAATCCTTAGATTATAAAAAAACATTAGTTATCAATATATTGTTGCATAATCACAATATTTACGCACTTACGTACGTAAACATATTTTATCGTTCTCCCACGGGAACTCTATTTTTTTTAGGAATAACAACTTCAAGTCATAGGTTCTGCGTGCATCGAACCCACGACCTCCAGTGATCGAGGGCAAAGTCAAAATTACGAAATCTGAATATTAGTGTACCTTTTTTTTACTTTTTAGTGCGTTTTCTAGAATTGGAAGTCGGTTCAAATTTTTTGTTAAAAATATCTTATATTATACAATCATCCATACGTTAACCTACATGTGATCTGTTTTTTTTACTTGACCCAAGTAGTAGATAATAATGGCAGCAGATCCAAAAAAAATTGACAATCCATTAAGTAACTGGATCAAGTAAAGATAAGCTGGCCATGGGGCCATCTATGAAGTTTTGAATAATACTTACGTGGCAGTTTATAAACGCTTCCATCAGCTAACTTAACGAACACCGTGACCTCTGCAATATATTTTTGTCCACAAACACGGCGAATACCCAGCAAGAGGGCTGTACCATCCGGTGCAGATGCTCGTAAGGTGACTTCATCCCAACCTTCGTTTTGATTTGGTTTTGGAGTCTCCAGCAACTGTTGTGGTGGTAACTTTGACTTCCAACGCTTCACGGCATATTTAGCTAATAAGTACTTAAGTGGATAATTCCATCCTGAAAGCAGTAATGTAAACTAGAGACAAAGGAAACAATGATAGATAAAGTGTAAACATTAGTATAGATAAAGTGTAGTGATAAACTCATTAAATTTTAGTAATATTACTAACAAACCGACCCGCGTGACTGTGTTAACGCCGATTACAATGGTTTTATTTACTTAGTATTTTCTTTAAATTATTCAAATTAATTATTCATATATCCCAATCCAAACCAAATATTTTAATGGTATTTTCTGGTGGTATAAGTCATTTTTATTTGTTAACTAGCCGACCCGCGTGACTTCGTTAACGTTGATTATAGTGGAATTATTTACTTAGTAACAGATTAAAGTTATATTTAATGTAAGATTTGAATATACATTTGTACAAAGTTTCGATCTGGTCTAATAAGGTATGCGAGTTAAATCGTTCTATTCTATAAAAACTGTACTTTTTCTGGTATAAAAGTTATTGAGTCAGCCAATAAAATTCTGAAAAAAATATTCTATTGGTTTTAAAAGTCTCCCAACATTAAAATTTATTAAATATCTTAACATTTGATACGATTTTTATTAACATAGCATTATATTTATTTATTTAGATTAACATTTAGAAATATTCTTTTTTTTATATTTTAGTATGATTGGCTTATGTTTATGATAACAATTTTTGATGTAAAAGAAAAACGCTTTTAGTAAAGAAAAGGTGAATGTACACATTAATGTAAAACTAATAACTGATAGTAATTAAAAAGTTATTTAAATATTAAATTTTAGTATGCAAAACATGTTGCTGGAATAATTTTTTAGATTATGAAGCAGCAACTAGTACATGCTGTTTTTGCACAAACATGAAATGATAAAGTTATTACTTTGAATAAATGAATTTTTTATTTAATTATATAATTTGATAAAATAAGTCGCAGTATTTTTTTCTTGTTTTTTTTTGTCACTTTTAAAGGACAATGTTTTAATTGGCCTACGAACGGATTAACTTGTAATTATAACGAATGTTACTTATTTATAATAAAACTTAAAAATCAGTTTTCAGTAACTGACAGACGCTCCAAAATAAATTAAGTCATTTATGTTACGAGAACAATATGATCTTCCGTTTTTAGGCCGACTTATGACTTTAAAACGAATATTTATTAAATACAAGAATGCTTTAAATTCATACTGTCCAGTTAAATCATCCCATTGAAATCATTGGCAAAGTTCAAGGTTAGTTCACGTATGACTGAGATAATTTGCTTTTTATGAATTATTTGAGTTCGCATTGTACATGATAAGTTGAATAAAATAATGATAACGATGTATCAATATTTATGAAAACATAACAATTGTTTTATTAATAATAATCCTGTAATTGAAAATGGATAAGAGTATTATTACGATTGATTAAAGATAAAATGCGCTAACCCACCTGGTTCTCGATAACATCCTTGTTTTCGTGACTTCTTTATAAACAATAAGTAAAACACAACAGCTGTGGTGAATAAGCCAACCTGGAGAAGTACATCCGTGATATCCATGAGTTATGAGGAAGTATTTATCCAGTTCTAAATTTGTACACAACTACACTACTGCAGTGTTTGATTTGTAATGCGAGTGGGGCACGCGATCAGAATTAATAATCACTTAGTCGTATCTCATTGAGTAGCACTGATGATAAGCTCAATTTTGTCAGTATCTTAAAAGTGTTTATAACCACTACAAAATATTTGCTACTCGCGTGCGAAGACGCTCACAAACGATTAGGTATAAATAACTCATCGTCAGAAATTTCCGTCAACTAATTGTTTCGGCAAATAATACTACGCGTGCAGTCCTCCATCTTTTATTGTTTATATTAATAAAATCTTAATAAAGTTGAAATGGTGGAAAGTGCACACAAAATTGCAACGAAAAAGAGTTGTTTCAGCACTTTAAAAGATTTTGCAAAGTTTATACAGTAGGCGACAGCCAACTTTAGGTTTGAGGGAGAATAGTAGGAGAAAATTGCGCATTGTGTGCATGCCGCGTTTCTGTATTGGTAGTTACTATATTGACAAATAACGGACGCGCGGGAACTTGCGTATGAGGCAATCACGTATAACGCACGAATGTAGTCTTGCATTCCTCTCTAAAAGACACTAATAGTTAACTTCTTCGCATTCAAGGCCAAACCTATACTTACGTGTTGGTAGCTATAACTACCGCCATTTAGTTTGAGTTTGATTTGAGTTAAAAACTTTCACTTCGTACTTAGTAATTGTGTTATTATTTAAATTATTAAATATATTCTAATTCTCACCAGAATTTAATATACAAGGAATTTAATGAAGTGAAGTGTAAATTAACGAAGATAATCGCTGAGCTACTGATGCTTCGAATGATCATAAACATAAAACATGTTAATTATTTTTCGATTGGACCGATATCAGTCTTAATAAAAAGTTACTTTTAATTAAATACACTTTAGAGGTGTAAAACTTGTTAGCTATTTTTTTCTATATTTTTGAAATTTTGACATTATTTTGCGATCTGTACTTACAATTGAGTGAGCTATTCCAATGACAATGACACGATTCTAATAAAAAGTCGTGATATATACAACACGAGCATAGACACATACTAAATGCATATATTATGAGAAAAGCTCATTTGTCTAGATGTTATGGAAAAGTAATATAAATATAAATATTTCAAAGGATTACCTATTACCTTCTTTTACGTCCTCAAACTGTAGTCAACATACTATATACAGTTTGAAACTCTATTACAAAAAGATAATATTAGTGATACTTCTTTCATCAATAGAAACGTTTAATCTTGAATATCATAACATTTAATGGCAAGAGTCATTTACTAAACAAGCTTCTATTTTTTTTTAATATATATATATATATTTCCGGTGAAACTAAATTAATATGCAAAGTGAGGGTGGTATACTAGTATTTAACATGTATTTCTAAAGATCGAAGAAATAAGTTATGCATATAGGTTAGTTGTTATTACCGACATAAATAATGGATCAATTATACCTATCAGCATAAGAGTATAATATATAGGCTTAATGTCAGAACTAATTGATATCTTTCAATGAATCACATTTATGGTTGAGTAAACTTTACAATACAATTCGTTCCGTAGCTACGTAAGAAACTGAAAGGCGATATCATCCACTAACTTTGCTACGATTATCATATTTCTTATTAATTTATTTTAGTAACTTAAAGACACCGACAGAATACACAACTGTTTCCAGAAAGTAAGTAAATCTATCATGGCGTTGGGTGATTACACATATAATATTGGAATTGATGCCTCGCTTTTTATGTGACTAGCCGACCCGCACGATATAGCCTTCCTCGATAAATGGAATATCCAACACAAAAAGATTTTTTCAAATTCGATCCAGTAGATTCTGAGATTAATGCTTACAAACTCTTCAGCTTTATGATATTAGTATAGATGAATAATAATATTTATATATATCATAATTAAAAGATCTTTTATAATTTATGTTGAATTATTTAAAAAGTTACTTTAGATATCGATTTTTTCAGACCAACTTTTCTCCATAATGACAATACATAGCACGATAGATTAGATTAATTTGTGCAATTATTTTTAAATGCGTGACTAATTAACATTTTATTCGTTTGTATCCCTTTTGTATCTATCCAACTTGTTTTATTAAACTTACATTATTTTTACAGTAATTTAGTTTTCTTATGTAAGAAGCATAATAAAACATTTCTGGATGCACGAGCCTTAAGATGAACATTTATTTGTGTTTGTAAAGAAACCTTCGTTATTATCGGTCGATCAGGACCTCTTTATATATTGGTATTTGTCCACTGGAAAACAATTGCCAAACGTTGCCTTATTGTGTTCTTCATGGGAAAGCTATTGTTTAACGAAGCAAAACTACATGATTCCAAACAATACAAATTCAATACAATACTTGTGTATATAATAATATAGAGACATGCACCATAAAATGCATAAAGATAGTTTTTACTACACATCCCCAGATTACAACTTGAAAATCTAATACTCATACATAAAATTCTGTTGTAACTGTGTTAGTAACTATACTCTTCCGAAACGGCTTAACCGATATAAAAAATTGTATATCCATGTCGGATAATAAATCATAATGAACTAAATTTTATGTTAGCCTAGCTTCGTGTTTGGCCAAAGCACCTGGACAGTGAAGGTGAGTGTTGTAAAAGGCCTTCTAAACCTACACACTTAGTCGCAAGTTCAAGGCACTGCTGTGTTCCTGTCAGAATATAAAGATATCGTAACGTCTCTTCGTCTGCCCCGTAGCTCTTATCTCTTTTTCTTTTTTTTTTACTTTATGTTCTAAAATGCATATTCAGTAAGTCTGAGAATCGGCTACTATCTATTTTTCATACGGGTGGTGGTGGTGGTTAGATTTATCATTAAAAAAAATCTCAATATATTGTTGCAAAATAAAAATATTTAGGCGCCTACGAAATCTTATCATTATCCCACGAGAACTCAATTTTTTTCCGGGTTATAACCTATCTATGTGCAAAATACATTGAAATCCGTTCTGCCATTGTCGCGTGATTGAGTAACAAACATTCAAATATCTAAACATACAAACTTTCAGATGTATAATATTAGTAAAAAGTAAAATAAAATAGTAAAACTAGTATCTAAGATTAAAGCATAATGCTTCGTGAAAGCTACAAAACATCAGTTTAAAAATACCTACTGGAAATCATTGACATAAATGTTACAGGACATAGTGAAATAAATAAAAATTCAAGTTCTGTCAATATTTATGTCATCTTCACGACACCAAAAATCTTGCCCTGTCAGGTAAGCTATGTACAACATGCAAATCTAACAGGAAAGACATTATATACTGTCTTGTTAAAAATTGCTACGTGGGTATAATTGAAACAAGATAAAACTATGGTATTGCTAACATATCCAAGAATTTTTTTTCATATACATAATTATGTGAAGCATCTGGTTAATATAATTGCAAAATAATGCAAGAGTCGATGTGTTTAAATCAATTTGCGTAGAATGTGCGTAATTATTCTCATTTCAATGCGCATGACCAGCAGCAAGCTTTGCATACCAAATAAATAAAGCAAACAGCTAAGAGTGACACTGTTAAGTTAAATATCTCTTGTTATTTGCAATCATAAATACACTAAGGAACAAACAACTTTGTTAGAAACATAAAGTATGAGATGCAACTATTTATTATAGACTAGCCGACCCGCCTGCGCTTCGCTTTGGGTGTTAAAAGTAAAAATGATGAGTGCAGCGCAATCGAACTAACCCTTGTATCCCACTGGAACTGTACCTTTTTCTGGGTTTAGTAGTATGTCATGTAATAATTAAGATGACAAATTATTAAATTTCGTTGCGATCTTTTAAGGCATGTGAATATAACCCTTGTATCCTACAAGAACAGTACTTTTTCTAAGATAAAAGTATATCGTGTGATAATTTAGATTGCAATCCTTGTGTGAACAAAATTTCGTTCCGATCTATTAAGGTATGTAAATAAAATCATTCTATCACGGGAGCTGTACTTTTTTTTCGGAATAAGTATCTCATGTGATAACCCAGACTACAAATTATATGTGTACAATTTTTTTTTCCGGGAGGATATCTTTGTATATCTTATTTTCTAAGTCAACTTCTAAGATGCTTGTATGCGAAATTCAAATCAGTTCAGCGCGATGCGCGTACAAAGATGACGAGAAGAAGACAGACGAAAAATTTTTTTTGGTTTCTATCGGTGTTATAATGTCCCCCTGCATTAAAAAG
>JAOPUB010007985.1:0-11949 GCA_027564055.1 Neptis clinioides
ACCGAAACCGTAGCATTCTTCTCTTCATTCCCCTTCCCCCCTTCCTTCAAGGTGGCAACGCATCGCCAGGCAAGACGAACATGTCTTGACAAGTGTCTATCTTGCATGTGCGGTGTCCAAGGGTCACGGTGGCCACTTATCATCAGGTGTTCGGTCAGTTCGTTTGTCCCTTATTTACAATAAAAAAAGCAATAATTTAACGATAAATATAAAATTATATATCAAAGATAAAATAAGCTCTATAAGCATTTTGAATAGTTATCAGTTGCTTACTTAATATGATGATTAAGAAAGTGTCTTTAAAGAACTTTATCACTATCTCAATTCTACGAATGAAGTTGAACTTTCCATCGAGAATCAAAAGTATCAGCGTCCAAGAAACCCTAGGTACGGCTAATGTTCAGAAGCATAAAAATTGTCAAGATGACAGAATCAGTGACAAAAATCCAGACGTAACGTATCTCTTTTAGGATTTATTTAATAGGTAGTTAAATTTCCTCATACATGTAAAACCCTTTAACGCCAACATACTCGTGTATATTTTAAACGGGCTTAATGTTATGAGCGGATTTATTTTAATCCGACTGAAATGTCTAGTTACGTATTAGTTACCCTCGTTTTGGACTTGCCTAATGCCTTTAATGGTCAAAGATTAAATGTTGTATATAAATATTTATTTTGTGTTAGAAATCTGCCTTTGACTTTAGAATCTAATCCAGTGTGACCTGAAAAGTATGTCACCATCTCTTTAAGAAACTCATTAAACCCTTTTTATACACATTCATTCCCTTCGCTCAGGAATTGTGGTTTATTTTATACTAGCCGAACCGCGCGACTTCATTCCTTCCTCGATAATTGAGCTATCAGACACCAAAATAAATTTTTCAATACCTATCAGTAGTTCCTGAGATTAGCGTGTTCAAACAAACAAACTCTTCACCTTTATAATATTTATATAGATTATTGTGTGAATCCTTTCCATCCTTTAGAACATCTACCTTTTTTTCGGAATAAAACTTTTTTAAAATTCGTTCTGCCATTTTTGTATGACGACTGAGTAATAAAAATTAAAAAATATTTATAAATATTATATCATTATTCAGTTCCGTGTAGATTGGTGTGACGTCAACAATATTTCATTTCTAATGACGTCATATACTGTAAGACTTCTCACCCCCTTACCAGCATGATATCATAGTATTTTAAAGTTTTCCATTCCTTTTGCTTCATGATTCAGAAATTTTTATTGGGTAAATCTTGGGGCACGGCAATACTGCCACCAAGTCGCGTAAAAAAATGAGTAAACAACATACCGTTCCCTTATTGACTTAAGAAGAACCAGGACATTTTTACTCCTTATAATTTTGTAGTCAATAAATCTAGAATTTTTAACAAACAATCACAACATAGTATGCTATCTTAGTTAGCTAGTTTTTTGAATGCAGGCATCGATTATCATACTTCTAATAAACACACAAACTTCCAGTTTCTTTTCTTAACTAGAATTTACTCTCAAATGTAAGAAAAACCTGAGAATTTCATGAAAAATTCTGATATTTTAAAATATTCAAAAGTCAATGCGACCCAAATTAATGAAATAAATAAATACAAACTTTACATTTTTTGTTTTTATTAATTGTCGAAATTTGACAGCTAAAAGTTAAATAGATAGCTATACTAATAAATCTATATATGTTTTAAGTACAGCTTTCAAAAATAGATATTTTATATCCAACTCAAGTTATATAGGTCACATTACCATCTCCAGAAAGTCGTTTTAAATTTTTACTCCATTGATTCTGGTACAGTGTTTGCAGTAGTAGAAATAAAAGCGTCTTTATGCCTTACATAACATTCCTTAAGAAAAAGGAGTCTCTTTGTGACCGAAATGCGAAGGATGGATCCATTTTTTAATTTCAGTAAATGGGCGTCTTTAGTGAAAGCTTGGTGGCTTTAGTTTAAATTATTACTTAGAATATCGATTTTAGTAATTGTATTACTTTGTTCTTATGTATTATATATTGACTATTATACAACATTAGCTAAGTAAAGTCATTCTAAATCCAAAATGGCGCACTAGTTTTTAGACTCTAAAATATTAACATCAAATGAAAGTGTTTGCTAAAGAATACTCCTAATAATAATAGAAAATCCAATATGGCGTACGGCCCAAGATGTCGGACTTTTAAGTACTTCTATAGCATTGCGAGCTTCAATAAAGGGGGTTGATGAAATTAATATGAGAGAAAAATAAAAAGTATTAAAGCTTGTGTTTTATTTTTTATTTTGAAACTTCTCACTGACCAAGATGGTAGACTAGTTCTTAACACTCTATAATATGAGCAACAAATAAAATGGTTTGCTGAAGAAGAACAATTATAAATAGCTTGTTTTTTATATCCAAAATGGCGTACGGACAAGGTAGCGTATTAGTTTTGTACACTCTAAAATATAAACATCAAATAAAAGTTAAAAAGTTTGCTAAAGAATACGAGAGAACAGTCATAGCTTGATTTTAAAAAATCCAATATGGCGTACGTGTCACGATGATGAACTTTTAAGCACTCCTATAGCAATATGAGCTTCAAATAAAAGGGGTCGCTAAGAATAATATGAAAAGACTGTCATAAGTAGTATAACTAGATTTTTTAAAATCATATATAGCGTACGGACCAAGATGGCGGACTTTTGAGTATTCTTATATCAACTGAAAGAATAAATGTTTCATCAACATAAAACATTTAAGTATAGAAGTAAATTTTTTGCTGTATTTAGTATTTTCAGAAGGAATTTTAATAAACAAACTTTTATTAAAATGACAAAGCGCTATATTTAAAGATTCAATTTACTTTGCCCTTTTGCCGAGCTACCAGTGACCCCTTTACGGTAAAAATAATGAGCTCCGTTCTTCGCATAAAGGCTCCATTGATCTCAAATGATGTGCAATAAGGAGTGATTGATGATCGCTCTGAATAAGGTCGTTATGTACTTTAATTGTGTACTACATTATTTTAAATATTACGAATAATTATTTAGGTAATTCATTATTCTTATTGTTTTGTATTTTTGGTAGAGTATAGGACGATGAATTGGTATATAGAGTGCAAACATTGACTTATAATACCATGGACACACACACAATCGGACCTTCAAAGTGTATGAGGAAGTCTAACTTCGATGACTTTGTTTTCGTGAGGAATCTAAATGTCTAAATCTTCCCCTATATAAATCAAAATGAATCGCAAAATTTTTTACTAAGCTCAAAACTCGAAAACGTCATAACTAATTAGGTTAAATTGTAATTCTGAACAAATTTTTTATTGCAAAAATTACACGAAATACAGAAACTTTGCTGTTTTCGAAGTTATTCGAATGGAAGTTCTTATTGAAAGTCATGAAAAATTTGTAAATATTTTTTTAGAAAATCATGCTTTAAGGGGTATAAGAGTGCACCTCTCTTATACCCCCTTAAATTTAATATTAATGTTATAAAATTTAGTAATGAATATTCCTCAACCAAGCGCGGGCGGGTAATTCTAAACAAAAAAAGGGTAAAAATTAAAATAATTAAAAAAATTAAATATTTGTCCTTGTCATAAACTGAATATTATAATTATAAGAAACAGACAGATATATTAGGCTTACTCGTTTCGTTTCATTTATGAGTGTGATCTTGTTGAAAACTATGTAAAGCCATATATATCATTATGACCTATTTAGTGATCTAGTTTACATACAAAATAAGGGTTTTATTGATCCACATATTAAAAGATGGGCTTGAGAGTGCTCTAGTGATATTACGAGAAAAGTAGGCCACAACGTGTTGCATGTAGGATGAGCTCCCTCTATCAGCCCTATCAATTGCCTTTGTTTCGCCCCAACCATGGAGCACCCTGTAGAACACTTTCATCAAACAAAACACTTTTCACAACCCAGAGAATAAACAAGGAAAATCTTTCATTGCGATATAGACTTTACGAGAGCGCCATAAAAGCCAGAGCTTTCTTTTATGTTTCAATATATGTCGATGATGTATTAAGGGAAGTTGAAAAGAACACTTCTTTAAATATGTATGGAGTGGAAAAAGACTTTTTTGCTTTGCAGCTTATGGACTCATAAGTAACACTTATAACGAGTCTGAGGCAAAACAGTTCCAAAATGCAAAAATAACTTCAATTTAATGTTTTAGTCACTTCGCGATCGTCTTCAGCTCTACAATGTGGCATTAAAACTTGAAAATCAATAATAATTAACGAGATATACGAATTACATTTGTTAAGATTATTACGAACATTCACAAGGGTATAAGGGTGTGCGGACTTGGGGATTTTCTTGTAATATTTGTATTCCACGCGTCGTCCACAATATTAAAGATCAATGCTCTTAAAACTAATCTATTCTAAACTAACTGGAATTCTTAGGTGAGTACATCTGTGTACTAACCACTGCAGTATAAGTCCTGTCCGCGTGGAATAGTGGCAAGAATACTAGCTCTTAACACATAATATAATATAATACGATATGAACAAAAATAGTATGAACTGCAGAATAAGTTATTGATAAAATCATAAACTAACAGTTAACTAACTGGTTAATATTATAAAATTCGTACATGACTCATTCGAAGGGGTTCATTAGCCCTTTTTCGATAGGGTTACTCATCGAATTTCGCTTTAAAAATGAATCACGGGGTTACCTTTATTGACAACATTTCGTAATTTCCAAAATATAACAGATTTACCCAAATATTCGTTCATTATGCAAAAAATACGACCAACTTTAATGAAATTCAGCAGTTTTTAATTTAAGAGGGCTCGCTTTAATCTGCAGAATAAGTGACTTTGATATCATTTTTGTGAATCGTGCAAACTAAGTTAAGGGGTCGAGTGTTGAATTATAAATTTTTAGGTCAATTTCAAGAGTAACCTTAATAAAAATAAGTTATTTTTGTTGTTTATTAGGTTAAGTCATGCAAACTGAACACTCGAACATTTCGCCCACTTTGTGATGTAATCCAACAAGTAGATGAATATTTAAAAAAAGGCTGACCAGTTCTTTGAATTATAACTAAAACTATTTTATTAAATAAGATATAAAATAAAATAAAAAAGATTACAAAAGAAAATAATATTAAGTCGAACACAACCACTAAAACTAAAAAGCAAAATTCAAGATGGGGACCTATCTCTTATTTTATTTCGAATCATATTATTAACTAAACCTTCTGTCTTTTAATTTTGTCTTATTATTATAACTGAATACTAAACTGTATGACTGTAACTTACCTGAATATTAAGTAAAATACTATTAACAATGAGTACATAAAAGGGTTTTATTTATTACGCTTCAGTCTTGCCTTGTCTTCAAGTGTCTCACCTTCCCCTAATTACGGCATAATTGGCTTTATAGCCAAGTTTTATATTGTATTTCTAATTTCTGTAATTCACAATGTTAATAAATTAAAATCTTATAGATGTGATAGATATACAAGTAACACAACAGGCCTAAACGGCTAGACCCATTAAGTTTTTTTGGTTGTTATTGTTAGAAGAAGGTAGAAGAAAAAATAAGAAAGTTGTGCGGTAAATAACAACATTTAGGAGAACTTGACGATCATATTAAGCTAATGTCTTGTTGCGTTAGAAGCGTGCATTTTTATTACTTGCATTAGAATTATAATTAGAACTATAATTACTTGCATTAGAACTATAATTAAGAGGAAAGCTCTTCAAAATACCGCCTTTAATAGGTAAATATATTAAAAATAATAGAGCATATTTAAAAGTTTAATTGGAATATTCGGGGAGTGATTGAAAAAATTAAATATGTGTAAAATTTGTTTTTTGGGACTTTAAGGAGGAGCCCATGAAATTTACAGCAAAATCTAAAATGGACAAGCTTTTCCAATCAGACAATAGAAATGATCCATTTCAGCGCGGCGCGAAGTATCTTTATGTTAACTATAACTATGAAATATTTTATCTAATTACAATTTTTATACATTGTATTATTTCAAAGCACTAAGGAAATATAGTTAAAGATAGATAATTATAATTTCAGACGAGGAGGAATTCGTAGAGGCATGGAAGGCGGTAGCCGTGTTGTGTACCGAGTGGTGGGACGCACGCGCAGCAAGGCGGACTGTGGACAGAAGACTGAGAGGCAGCCGCCGACTCCTCGGCAAGATACTACTTGGAAGAAATATACTGATTCTCCTGGGGTTGGAGCTCCACCAACAGTGAGCTATGTTTTTGCTTTAATCGACAGTTTTCGTATAAATATCCATCACGTTGTCCCTAAGGAAAACTTATATAAGTGAACTTGGGAAACAGAGCCCCGTTTTCCAAACCTGAAACCATAGTTCGCTTGTGCTATTGTTCACTTATTTTTAGCATACTCATACATATTTCAGCTAATTTTTGTGAAGCAACTTATGTTATTTAGTTTTAAAACAAAATTGTCCGTTGTTACCAGAATAACCTAGTGACACCCTTGTTGATGAACTAGAAGTAACTCTGGATACGCAAATTGAATAACCAATCTGATCGATACAAAAGCCACACATACAGATTAAATGTTAAGTTTAAGCTCTTTTAACCTAAATTCAGAAAAGTTAATTTGGAGGATTGTACGTTAAAAATGTTACAGATACCTTATTTAAATATTTTATAACAATTGTATGACTCCCATTAAACATTATTGTAATCTAATTAATATTACTTTTAGACCCAGCCCCCGGCACCACCAAGTCCTTCACATGGAAGGAAAGGAGAGCGTCGAACTGGTCATCACTCCCCACAACACCACAAAAGGGAAAAACTTACTGCTGCACAGCAACTTGGGATAGCTCCACATCCACAGGTAAATTATAACAAGGACAACTATTTGTTTATTTTACTGTACTTCTCATTCTACATTATATAGGTATATTTATTTTGATTTAATACCAAATTAAATCGATATAATAATTTCCGTAGATTAAGTACAAGTGCCATATTCGTCGATTTAGATATCGAAATTTTGGTTATTAGGTAAATTAATTTGACTTAGTTTTATATTTCTTTTGGATTATCATGAGCAGCCATTTTAGTAAAGCTAAACAGATTCGTTATTTTAATTTGATATCATGAAGTTAGGGTCAGCATCTCGACCGTATGCTGTCTGAAAATTACTAGGTCAGTAACGAGTAGATAAACTTTGCATATATAACACAGATAGAAAGATATAAATAAACTTTTTAACTCGCTCTTCCATATTCCAGTACCCTGCTCCAAATCCATCAAATCAGCATGCGTCAAGAAGTGGCTCACAGGTACGTAGATATGAAGTCTAAGTTAATTTTAATATTGCACGAGATGTTAATATTTAAATTTTTATTTCGATATTGGAATTTGTTCATATTTTTATATTACTCCGTTTTAAGTAGATTGATGATGCTATATGCGTCTATGAACTAACGAGATTACCGTTTCATAAGGTAGAGTATATCTATTAATTTTATACTGAATGTTTTTCTACTTAATCGCGTTAAAGCGACTCAAAAATTTCCAATGTAAATTGGCACACAAATACTTTATATTTATAATTGTCGTTTCTTAATTATAATTTCGTAAAAATTAATTGCTTCTATTTTTAATAGTGCAAAAGTGTTTTTAGTTGTCTAAATAATTTTCCATTTTTCTTGCTCTAGTTACAATCACCAAGTGGACCATCGTCAAGACCATCAAGTGTGTCAAGTGGTGGCAATGGCAGTACTTGTTCTAGTAAGGCTAAAGTACCTCAAAACTTTGGATATGTCAAACGACAAAATGGCTCCCAACCACCACCACCTCCTCCACCTGCGAATGGTCCTCCACAGCATGGACATGGTAGATACATTTATTCTTTATTAAATTATATAGTACTATCCTTTATCAGACTTGTAATACGTAACTTTTATTGTTTCCTATAGCTGGAAGGACAGCACAAGTTTCAGCAGTGCCAAGAACAAAAGTTAAAGTATCCGGAGGGACTCAGACTTGTACACAGGATCTACAAATACATAGTGAGTATTGACATAATAATAAAGATATTATATCTACCCACAGGTTCTGCTTTCTACTCGTGTAGTAATATTATAAGAGGAGTTTATATGTTAAATAGTTACTAAGTGATAACTTTGTTATAATTACACTGCGGTGCAAATTAAAAAAAATCTACTGCCTACTACCTACTTCTACTTTTACTGTTTCTTTATTAACATACTAGAATAATACCTCATATTTGTTTTATCGTTTCATATTTAAAAGGTACGATGACTTTCATTTTGTAAGCGACTTCGACTATAAGAAATTTAATTTGTAATAATTTGCTTAAACATGAATATTCTTCGCATTTTTAATCCGTTGCCTTGACAAAAATTTATAGATTTACTTAAAGATCTAATTAATTAATTAATGATATAAACAGTTTTGTCTTTTTCTTGCAGATACAAATTTGTTTAACACCGAAAGGAATAACGATAGATATAGTTTAAACTTTGATTAAACTAATCACTGTTTCGAAATGAGGCATTAGATATGACATAAACTCAAAAGAGATTCCGTTTTTTTGTTGTTCTCATTAGTTTGTTTATTCCTTCACAGAAAATGGCATAGGCCCCAAGTCCTATTCCTTAGGAGGTACTTCAGCTGCTCAATTATCTGCTTCAGTACGAGAAAGACTGCTTGGTTCCCAGTCACTGCCTAAACCTGGAACACATGAGTTTGCTGCTCTGTTTCATCATCACAGGTAAGCGTTTTTAGAGTAGATTTTTAGAGATTGTATTCATTTAATAGCATGTTAATTATTGAAGAGTTCTTGTATCTAACATATGTTTTTGAAATAACAAATAAAAATTATGAATTCGACATGAAAGTAATTTCACTCCGCTGAGAGTAAATAGATTTTATTCCTACAGTGCCATCTTCCGACAAATGAATGATATTACGCCATATGTTATTTGTTATATCTAGACCATAACTAAGATAATTTATTATGGTTATGTGTTTAATGACATCATCACATCCGAACAGCTGTTAGAGCTGAAAACATTTCAGTCAATTGTTACTTATGATTATGAGCAATTAATGTATTTAACTGATCTCATACTTTACAAGGCAGACAGAGAAAACTAGATGTTGTGGATTCGCCATTATTATACACAGAGACATACTTGAAAATAATTTAAAACCTGATTTGTTAACATGATTATATCATTTTGCAATACGTTTAATAGATTATTCAATTTAAATACACTTCTGAACCAAACTGAAACTTAAATTGTGTAAACGGCAAAAATATTCAGCCTTAAAGGAGTTAATAGTATGATTGATATTAAGCAAAAGAAAAAAAAAATTTTTTTAAGATTTCATTTTTTTTAATTTTAATAAAATTAGGTTACAAAGTTCGTGCCTGTACTCGCACATTTTAAAGTTTTATGTTGTAGATTGTGTTTCTTTGAATTGTGTGCTCGTGTAAACCAGTGTGGCTCTTTAAAATAATATAAAAAAAATATTTATTCGCTCGAAGATGCCGTTTAAATACCAGTAAATAATAAAATTAGTATTACATTTTTATAACTAATACTGATATCAACTTGCATGTTTTTATTTGTTATCGCATATCAAGTTATTCGTGACATAATTGTAAACATTATTATCAATTTGAGAAGTTATTTATTTAGTTGTAAGTTCGTGGGAATAGCCGGCAGTCCCCGTTTGAGCTTCGCGGAGATCGGTTTCGGTTCAACCATCATTATTTTCAGGGCAACTCCTAGAGGTGGGATGAAGATCAGTGACGGAAGCCTTTCGGATACCCAGACTTATTCCGAAGTCAAATCTGACTATGGAATACCCTACGCACCATGGCTGAGACACAGGTAAATAACGATTAATATCTAAGAATGCCAGTCTCCATAATCCATTTATTTTATTTTAAAATATTGTTTGTATCAGCATCGTCAATCATTCATCCCTAAGGTGTGCATTTTGTGTGCCCATTTCATTTTAAGTAACACAAAGTGTTTCACTATCATGCTTTCGCAGTCCTTTTCCAGCCAGGTGTAGAAATGGACGTAGCTAGATAAAATAACGTCAATTTCCGTATGTTTGTGTAATCAAATTTCTTGTGAGTTTCCTGTTTTCTCCAGTTTCTCGGTAATGAATCTTACAAGAATGAGAAATCCTTTTATATATTTAATAAATATTATTGATTACTAAATGACAAATAAAAGAAAAAGTTTTCTTCTAGAAAATTTTGCTGGGTAGTAAGATTTCGCCCCCTACTCGAGAGTTCAAAGGTATAACAGCGTCTTGGTTTAAACTCCTCTCCTCTGCTGACTCTTCTCACAACTTCGAAATTTCGGAATTTGACTAACTTAGCGTGGCTGGCTGTTGCTTAGTTCCTTCTTATTTTGAGAGGAAGCTCGAACTTAGTAGCGAGCCGTAAAGAATTACGATAATGATAAAATCTAGCTACGTCTATCAAAAACACATCTGGCCGCATGCCCTCATCTCGTTTCGCGTTTCAGCAACACATATTCGGCGAGTGGGCGGTTATCCGAGGGGGAGTCGATGGAGTCACTCACGTCGCTCCACTCGCACCACACCTCCCCTAACTCACATCGAAGCTCACTCACTCACAATAAGCTGATACTGCACCGCGACGCTCAGACCTCAAGGTTGAACAGAAGCAACAGTATTAGGTGGGTTCATATGGCGTGGCTGGATGGTAATGGCGTAATCCTTGGGGTTATTATAGTGGTGGTAGTTTGGTGTGATTTCTAGATCCAGATATTGCTAATAAGGATTGTCTGCGCCATGTTAGCTACGCCATTTCATATCATACCTCATCAAATCAAATCCCTTATCTACTTATGTACAATTTACTATCACTATGCTTTAAAGCTCTTCCTCCCTTCATACATTGTGTACGTAAGTAATGTTATGTAAATATATGACTTGATATATAATATTTTCTTCATAAATTTTAGCTATCTCAGAGATAGGACGTTCCCAAGGTATGCCACAAGGATGAGAATAATTATGTTTGGCTTCAAGGTGGCACGCTTCACTTACAATAACTCAGTTGCATGTAACGTGGCACGGCTTACAAATAAAACATAATTTTATCAATTTTGATTATAAAAGGTCAAGGATATTACTCGCTATTCATTTTCATTTCGCAACTGTCAAATTTTTATGGTTTAAATAATATTAATCCTGGAAGACTGGTTTGGTTCATGACGACATTAACCATTGGACGTAATTAACAATTATTATTTGCGATAATGTATAGTTTATACTATATTCCGTAAAAAGTTTCCTTTGCGTAAGTTTTTCAGAAATAGTAAGTACGCTAAGCAATTGTCACGCTAAGATATATTATTTTCGTCAGCTATTTATTATCTAAGTTAGGCTTTAGCCGTTTCGTTATGTCTCTATATAATCAATCCAAGAGCAAAGTTATCATTACAAGATAATCAATTTTGGAGTTTTTTCAGGTCTACTAAATCAGAGAAGCTGTACCCGTCAATGCTGCAAAGATCTTCAGAAAGTGATTATGAACCGTATTATTGTTTACCAGTGCAGTATGGGCCAGGAGGACAAGGTAAAATTAAGCCATTCAGAACAAGATAAATATTAGGACCTCTAACAAGATTAAAGACTTAAAAGCATGATAAAAAACCCACATTTTTCATGTCATGTTCAAAGTTTTATATGCTGTAAATGGTTGTCATTCCTATATATCATAAAACCTAAATTTAGTGAGAGTTAAAACGTATATTGTTTATTTAGGTCTAAATTATGGAGTCTCCGAACCACCATCACCATCGCCAAGATCTGCATTAAGCTATCACGATATCGTGATACACTTCATATATTGTTTGTGTTACATATATATACTGTATATAACCGCCATTATCATCAA
>JAOPUB010008306.1:0-11943 GCA_027564055.1 Neptis clinioides
ATCTCGAAAACTATGAATTTCCTGACAAAACGGTTTTCAGAAATACACTTAGGATGATGGATATTATCGAAAAAAAAATATTACAAAAATATCGGGGGGGGTACGATATTCTAAAGAAGTGCCAAAAATAATTATTTTAAAATTCACTTAAACATCACTTTCTAATGTTATTCTGGTAAATAATCTCACCCCAAAACTGTTACTGTGTTGTGAATTATTGTTTCCCCAATGCTTATGTTTATATCCTCGTCTTTTATGATTCCCTTGGTTCCAGTTATTTTGAAAATTGTTTTGCTGCTGGTTTCTATTCTGCCACCTTCCTTGTACAGGAGTGCTCTGGTTTAGAGGAATGAAGTCCTCCGACATGATTATAAAGTAACGTTGTTCAATGAGATTATTTGATTGATTAGAATTAAAGATATAAGATAATAGAACTACCTACAGACTATTATGAAAATTTAATAATTGACCAGAAATCAGAATCTGTCTAAATAAATAAAATTACATTCAAAGATAATATTACATTGACAGTGACACAACAAACTCCAAAACTTGCCGCCTCAAAAAAATGTCTATAATATCCCCATCCATAAAACCACGATAAATTCTTGAAAGTTCAATAATTTACATAAAAGTGATGAAATTTCTTTACTTTTAACCTGCCCTTGAAACATGCTCCACCGATGGTGCAGGTGACACAGGTTGTTTTTATAAAATTGAATAACTTAATCATCAACTGACTGAAAAGAGGAGACCCGGCTCAGCAATGGGCTGTTGACGGTTCCTCAAAGAAGTACAAAAATAATTTGTACTATGCAAAGAGTATGCCACAGATTAGTGATATAGTATCAACGAGTGTATGCAGTTATGTATATTTATTACAAACCCTATATGCCATATAGTATCAATGTTTGGTTCATAGAGATACTTGTCTGGTAAAAATATGTTATTTTTAAATCTTTGTTAAAAATTCTCCTTTATTTGTGATATAGAAACACTATAAATAAATGTCTTCAAAAGTTGGCAATACTTGGCATTTGGCAATAATTTAATCTGTGTTAGAAATACAATTTACGGGCAACATTTTGAGCCCAGATTTATTATAATTTGTATACTAGTTAACAAGTTTTGTGTTTTTTTTATTAAAAATGATAAAGTGATATTTGTTTGAAATTACACATTCCTAAGTGTTGAGACGCTGAAACTAAGATCATGTGGATTCCTTCGAAATCTCCAAAATTAGCCGTCGGTAAGTTTGACGTTTGGATTCTATCGGCAATACATCCTGCACAATTACAGGAAGCGTAAATGCATGTTATGAATGTTTAATACATTATTTCCGAGTTTTGAGTTGCTAAATATAGCTTCAAATTAAGGTTTTATTTTTAGTTATATTGTCATGCCATAGCTTGTTCAGATATAAATTACTCCACAACAATGTATAGAAAATAAATAAATAAAAAAGATATTAAAGATCAAAGTTGTTTTCTGACTATTCTGCGGAGAGAAATAGTACGATAATTTTTCATCAAAATTCTTCAAATGGAGACCTGACTTCTCTTCTTAATAAAATTAAAACTCAGAAAAGCTTTACAATATCTTTTGTATTTTTAATCAGTAGGAAATTTTATACATTATAAAATAAAATAATAAATACTTCTATAAATCATTCACAATAGAAACATTATCATATGGACATGTCAATTCAGATTCAGATACTTAATTACAATCAAAGGTATGAAGGAAATTATTTTTTGAATACATGATTAACTCTACAATAATACATATATTGTTCAAGTAAGGCTATTTTATGGGAACTAGGTAATGAGATTAGTATTTTTTGATGCTTTAATAGTGAAAGAACTTTACAACTTTCAAAAAATTATTTAGTCAAATTTTTTGATAATAGATCAATGTGTTATTTGATTGGAATGAAATTGAAATTTTCTGAAATATCAAATAATGTGTAGTAATTTAGGATATTAGATTAGCAAAAAAGGATTTTAAAGGTGCTTCCAAGTAAAGTAGTCTTACATCATTTTTTTCTATGCAAGAATTTGAAAAACTCTGAGTTATAGAGTTTCTACCAAATTTAATTCTTAGAAACTAAAAATATTTCACCTTTAGTATAATTTGTGTTTTCTAAAATTACATTGGTGAACGGAACTTGCAAAAGATTTAAGAAGTATAATGTAATGAAATCTTGTATACGCAAATATTATTTGCAAATAAGACAAAACATCTCTCTATCTGTCAGCTGGGTGTCCAGCTGAAAGGAAGTTTCTTTAATATACAGTAAATAATACATATAATGTTTGTTTGTTTTAAAATTACCATACCTACCATAGTGAGCCTAGATATCACTATTTTAACTCCATAAAGACTTTTTTTTTCAGATAAAATATATGTCTATATCCTTTGCCATGCACTAATCTATCTCTATACCAAAATTCATTAAAATCGGTTCAGTGCTTTAATTGTGAAAGTGTGCATAGAAAGGAAAACATACTTTTGCATTTATAATATTAGATTTAGTTATTGGGTTATTTAATATTCATATATAGATATACTCCTCATTTAACAATTCATTACCTGTTTCAGCTGTTTATAACTGGAAAGGAGATGTTCGATCCGGATTACCGCTCGAAATTGGAGAAACTGTGCAAATATTAGAAGAATATGGGGGTAAATATAATTCTATATAATATACATTAGGTACTTAGTACTAGGATTGACAGAGAAAATAAATTGTTTTTGTATTTTTTTACAACTATATCTTCTCAGTCGAAGGTAATATAACACATTAAAACTTAATTCTTTTATATTTCAGGATGGTTTAGAGGGTTTAGTACAAAGAACAGATCAGCATGGGGTATATTTCCTGCGTGTGTGGTTTCTATCAGACCATGTACAGTTAAAGGAACTGGAGCATCTGCAATTGCAGAAATCAAAGATGATCCTTTAGTAAGAGAAATAGCTTGCGTTTTAAGAGAATGGGCTCGACTCTGGAAGAAACTTTATGTGGTATGTATATATACATCTACACATATAAATAAAATGAATTGTCGTCTGCTTGTAACTCCAAATCAACAGCTTTTTACTAATTGCACATGAAAGTATAAACAGTACTTAAAAAAAAGTTATAAGAACTTAGGCTACTTTTATTTAAGAAAAAAAAGTACTGTTTTCTTTGCTTAGGATTTCTAAACTACAATGCATTGAACCATTCTCAGACACATATTAAGTATTTCTGTTGGTCAAAATACAGATTCTATTGTTAAAACTTCCCAATTCAAATTGTTATGATGCTTCTAATGGTTATTTCTTTGTTAACAGTTCTAAGTATTTCAGGCATTCAACCGAAAGTAATTAAACTATATAGTTTCTTTGTTCTCTATAGGCTCTGAATCATTCCTTGGTATATTAAATACTAATGTAGAAATAATTGTTTAGTCTACATTCATCATTATCTCATAGTAAAACAATATTATTGTGGGAAGAGGAAGAATCAGTTGAGTTAGTTCATTCTACAAAAAGGTCAAGTGGAGCTAATTATAATTATTTCATTTGAATACAGACAAGAAGTATAGACTTAAATGAGCATGAATTAAAACTTAAAAGTTTTATTACTTAATGTAAGGTGAAAATACAAGTGAATATTTGTATGTTTGTTACTCAATTAGGGTTGATTGATTTTCAATGAAATTTGTTTAGCACGAAGATACTTTATAACCTAGTTTAACAAATAACTAGAAAGATTTTGAGTTTCTGAGGAATAATAATAAAAAATATTCATGTTGTAAGCACCTGAATATTATTTTGGCAACGAAATATTTAAAAAATTGATAAATTTAAGTATATATGTGGTACATTGCACCTGTGCGGAAGCTGGGGCAAGTCCACTAGTAGGCATCTACTAAAAATATCAACTTAGAAAGATTCCAAATGGAAACTATGGTACATTAATAAACATAAAGCATTAATTAAAGAACTTTTACAAACATTTCTAACAAAAAATAGTAAATGAGTCTATCATTTACTATTTTTTATATATAGTAAAATTAATATGAGTTTTTTTAAAAGAAAATAGTACTTGATATATAAAGTTAGTTTATTTATAGTGAGAATATTGTGAGTATTGTGTGTCGGTAATCAAAGTTTATTATCTCAATTACTTAAATTAATGACTTGAAATATGAGAATACTTAATATGATAGCTGAATGTGAATTAAACCTCTTATAAAATATAAGTATTATTGTATAGTCATTGAAGATTATATAAATATAACAAAATTATTCTATACCAGGAGCATATACTACAAACATTATCAAGCATCGGTTGTCGTTGTTTCCGTTATACAAATTTTCCAAGAATTTGTCATGTTATTTGCATTATTTATATGTAAACGAAGTATTTTAAAATCTGTTTAAAATATCAAATATTTAATTTCTTACTAGCCGACATGCGCAACTTTATCCGTATGTGGCACCACTCCTATTGGTCGCAGCGACTATCCAGCATAAAAATAATTTTTCAATTCGAACTAGTACTTACTGAGATTAATGCATTCAAACAAATATCTCTTCAGCTTTATAATATTAGTATAGATGTTTATCTTTAACAAATCAAACAAAATGTTGTTGGAAATGGTTTCAAGAATTGAAACAAACAATTCTATTATTAGATCATAGATATTATAGGCAAATGTTTTTCAGACACTATAACACTGTTACAGATATGGATGGCTCTAGAGTAGAGTCTGAAAAAATACATCAAAGATTTTAAGTCTTCACGAGACAGTTGTTAGTCATCAAAAGCCTCGTATAGTGTCTTACCTTATTTTAATTCCCAAATAATATATATTACTATTAAATTTTACTTAATTTGTAGGAACACGAAGAGTACAGATTCAGCGCTGTAGCGAAGGTTATGCGGGAACTTCTCGGTGGTCGACGAGCACTCCTAGCTGGAACTTTAACCCAGGACCAAACAAGAGCACTGCGATTGAAACTCGTCGCCAAACTAGACTGGGGTAATAGGTAAGTAAAGCATGTGATATTTACATTTATTTGTTTGTAATGCAACTTTGGTTAGTTAAAATATAAAGGTAATCCGGGAAAGTGCTGAACTAATGTTGTTGTTTCTACTACAATACTGCAAATGAGTTTATTTCTATTAGAAAGAATGTTCTTGGAAGGATATGAAACCTTGCCTTTTAGGAAGTTAAAAATCAAATATAGGAATCTTTTAATTATTGTGTTTTTTGTTTTATTAATTCCAACTTAAGAAAATCCACATGGAAAATAATTGTCTGCCTACTACTATTACCACCATTTTCCTACTATTTTTTAAGATTATCTATATATATAAAACTCACTTGAATTGAAATCCATTAGTGTTAAATAATGAAAAGTACATTAATCGGTGTATCTTTTTTTAAATGTTTCCTTATTGACATTGGATATACATTCGATTCTAAACTCGCGAACATCCTGGATAGGTTCAACAAACGGATTAGCTTAGCCTTGTAGACTGTAAGTAATATGTTAGGTAGAGGATCAAAGTCATTTTAAATACTTTAGACTTTGATGCTGGAATATAAAATATTTAGATATTTATCTGTATATTTTGCAAGATAATAGTATCTACCTAAATAGTAAAGTAAGGGGAGAGCAATCCACCTTAGGTTAAGGTGGATTGATAATACAAATTTTTAATTGTAAAAGTTTTACATTAAGTTTCACAAATACATTTTAATTTTAAAAATTAACTTTTAATTATCAAAAAAAATATCTTATGGAATTATAAGTACAATTGTACTGAGTATAATAATGTTATTATTTTATATTTAATTCAAAAATATAATTTTTATTAAGATAAATATGTTCAATTCTTGAAATAAAACAAAAATATAATTTTATTTGAAATTGTTTAATTTGTAGTCAAATAAACGAAAATTACAATGAAAATGTTCAAAGAAGTTCTCACAAACACTTGCTATTGGAATGATAAATTTTACCGAATTGATAGTTTTTTTTATCCTTTACGTGTATTTATAATAAGCCTAAGATACTTTTATAAAAGAAACTAAAATATCCCATAAAAATATAAAATAAAAGTAAATAATTTGTGCAATACTCGTACAGTCTAAATTGTACAATCGTCATGCATTAGCTTATTTACTACTACAACTAGAATATTATAAAAATATTGTGGTTATTCGGATATACTGGGGCTTATTATGCTATTGGAAGATGCGATATTTGAGATTCGTGGAAGTCCTTTAAAAATCTTAACTTAATGAATATGGCTAAATTGACTGAAAGCTACTACTTAAATCTAAGATACGTTGACAAAACTCCGGAATGATAAAAACTGATTCAATTTTGTTACAAAATGCAAACCTGGTGAAAGAATTTTGAAAATACCTGTTAAAATGGCACATTTTGAGTAAATAGAGTATAAAATTATTTTCTACAGGAAAACACCTTGTCTTTTGCACCAAATTTCTTAACCTACATACTAGAGAATACAAGTTAGAAAAATATAAAAGGCAAGTCAACCAAGTCACCTGACTTTACAAATGACACCGTTTGTACTTAATAACTGCCTTTCAATTTTCTTTGTAATTAAAATTAGAATAATATCAAATTATTTTTGATATATCTACTGACTAATGTCGGAAATAATCATGCAAGAAAATGTAAAAAATATGCATTTTGTCATGCAGTTACATTAACTGTACGTCAAAAGTATTTTTGAGCTGGTGATATGTTTGCGATTCTTTCTTTATTGATATAACTTCATTTAGCCCTTATCACAATGTTACTTACATATTAATAAATTGTTTATATAAAATATTTTGTATACATTGAACATTCGTATACACAATAATACACATCTCAATTTTCAGAATGACCCTAATTTTCAACCGATTATAACTACGAAAGCAGTCTTAAGCTTTTACATCAACAACAATAAATTCTAGTTTAACATATCCAATAGATTCACCACATACATCAAAATATTTTTCCAACACAAACCTTTTTTAACTAATGTTAGTTCATCAAAAATAATGTCTTAAAATTTATTGAGACCCCAAATTTTAAAGCTCCGGCTTTACTGAGAAGGCAAATGCGGCAGATTTTAATAAAAACACCATTGCCTATATTAAACAATAAGGAATGTCATGAACTTAAAATTCGCATACTAACACATGTCAATGTACACACGTCGTAACTAAAATGATAGATATTAATTTATTTTTGTACAATATATCCCGAACCTGAAACAAGCTCGAACACATAATTTAAGAAAATGTCATGTAAAAGGTTTATGAATAATAATAATGTGCGAGGTTTTCCGAAAACATGTATTAGAGCTAATTTGTAAAAGGATTTAAATTAGGTAGGATATATTGTTGGCTTTACTTTCGTCTTACGTCTCAGTCTCCTTGGAGAACTTGTCGATGTCGGGATAAATTGGCGCCATTTCAAGTGTAGATGGCGCTGACGGTGGGTTAGATCCCAGATGAAGTCGACGACCTAGTTCATCCAACACTTCGCCGAACACACGAAGCGAGATGTTCTGGCCAAGCAGGTGCAGAAGAAGGAAATCACCAACCTAAAATTTACATTTAAAACATTAGGTAATCTTTTTAATACATAAATATTGTAAGCTCTTATAAAAAATAACTAATTTGTTATTAACCTGAGTTTTCCTAACGAGAGCTTCAACTCCATTTGGTGATCCGAAACGGAATCGTCTTTTGAGAATAGTCTCGCGAGTGCTCGGCAAGAGTATGACGGCCGCTGAGTACACGAGAGCCAATCCAGAAACTACAGATAGGATGATGAACCTGAACAATCAATATAATAACTAATATTAATTTCAATAGACTGGAAACTTAGATTATAATAGGCATACAATGCACGATAGGCCTTGAATCTCAATGAATTAATAATTTCGTCTGAATAGGTTCGTTCACCGATTCAAGGTTATTATTTATAATTACGATTAGGTGATATAATCTTGCTGAATTTTTTATAATTTAATAAAGTTAGAGGTAAGATGTAGAGAATAATAAAATATTGTTTTTGCTTACCAGAACCAGAGGAAAATGAATATCTTTTCATTAAGGATGTTCAGGGCAAGAACGCAAAGTGCATCGTGTTTCTGGATTGTACCAGAAGCTCCGAATTTGTGGAAGGTACACTTAGTGATTCTAGGGAATACTTCAATCTGGAAATTATAAATTATAATTAAATGAAATTATCCTATTTATTTTTAAATTAATTTTTTGATAAGTTTAGTTACCATAGGATCAGTTCGTTGTTCCTGATTCATGTTCGAAAACCTGACTACGTCAGTTCCATAGGATAAGAATGCACCGCCGAGGAAAGTGTCCAAGAAAAATATGTTACCCACCTAAAATTTCAATCATAAAAGAGTCATCAATGTTATAATTATATACTTTAAGTGTACGTATGTACGTACATAATATTATTATAATTGTTCCATACTTACAACATTGACAAAGTTAAGAACTTCGCAGAAGAAATAGCCGAAGGAGTAGGTGTTGTGCATATGAAGTGTATCAAGCAGGTATTGAACTAAGCGATTCTGTAACAATAAAAATTAAATCACGAGGAATTCGAAACGGCAATCGATTTCATTATGCAATGAGCTGAGGTCAATTATTAGGGACATCGACTTTATTAGTACGCCTTATCTTAATTGTACCAATTGACGGAGCTGGTTGGTATGTTCGTGATGAAACGTTATAATAACACAAAAGTTCTACTCGTGCATGTATAATGATACTGTTGTTTACCTGCACACACAAACAGTATAGGAAGTATATTTGGTATAATAGCGATGACTCGTGACATGCCGTTATTCAAATAAGTTGGCACATAATATTCAATTTTATAGGAACAATGTAATTTATATCACTAGAAGCTAGATTATTTAAAATAATAACCTGACGGTTTGTCTTGTCATCGGCGATCGTGGCCATGGTACCACGCATACCGTCGGAGATCATGCGAACCTTGCCTTCTTCCCAGTTCTTCCAGATCCAGTGAGGAATATAGAACAGAAGACCCTGGAAAATTACAATAAAATTTTCATAAAGATCAATGTCTTTGTTGTATTATGAGTAATTCTACCTTTGTAATTACTTCTTAGATGCGTAATAACTTTTTGTTATCTTTTTATAAACACGTAACTAACTTAAGAAGACTTCCTCGACTATTCATAGTTTAAATATGAGGAATCGTCATATTAGTAATGGTTCACAAGCAAGGAATTAAGAATTAGATATATTTTATATACCTGGAAGAACAGCATGAATGGCACCCATTGATAGTATGAATGGATACGTTTTTCTTCTTCATAATCGTTACCAAGTCCAGGGTGAGCGATGCCCTTAGCTCCACTGTAGGGTAGTGTGAACGTGTAAGTGATCCAGCAGTAAGTGTTCAGTATATGAGCTGGAACTGCTCCATCACTGATGCATGAGATCGGGTCACCTATTAAAGTAAAACACAACAAAAATAAGTTATGGAATTTTTAATTAATTGTTTAATACTCGCGGATTTGTTTGCTTACTGATAATGAAAAAGAAATCAATATAAATTTTTTACGAGCCCCAAAAATTTTCCAATGCGTTAGTCAATCGCGTCAAGTCGAAAGTTATTTAATATATATAGTTAAATAATATAGATGTTTTTTAAAGTTCGACCGCCTATAATATTTTTCTTTATGTATATTAAACGTATCGTTTATTCGTGTCCTCGACATTGTAACATGCATTGCGGATGACACTAATGTTGAGTTTAATAGCGTCCCCACCTGCTGCAATTGTAGCGACCGTGACTTGATCATCTTTTAGCATCGAGGGTCTTTATTATATCCAAAATAACTAAATCGTAGTTCTATTACTGTCATTTGCTAAGTGAAATTCAGGTCAAAATCGAAACACTTTGCACTTCGCAAGATGATGGTAAAGTTACTACTTAAAAATTAAATAACTACAAGCATGTTAAGTATATTTTAATTATCCATACATGATATGTTATAACCGAGAGAAATTCTCTATATAAACGATATTAGAACTTTAAGTCAGGGAAATTTATGACACCAACATTACTTCATGAATTTGGATGATTTTGAACTTAATGTCAAAACTTTCCAGCGGAAATAAGGCGAGACTTACAGTATTTTGTAGCTATTACTCAATATACTGGAAATGAATCTATATATTGTTAACTTATTGTTGGTACATGACATTGAACCAAATGTGATTTGTCAGTGTACATTATGTTACAATGCGGGCTGTGGCCCTATTACTATCTGGACGTTGCTGATACGGTATCTCTGCTACTGATACTTTAATTTGGTTACATATTATGAGTTAACTCTAGGATAAACTGTGTAGTTTAATTTAAACTTAAATATTTTGAACAAATCGAGGTAATTCTTAGATAAAAAATTCTAGTAGGTAAGCTTTCGCCACTGAAATCATAGTCAAATTAAAATCGCTAAAATCCATTCAAATTTTATTTATAATTTGCGTAATAGTGTGAATAAAGTTTTAAAAGAAATAAATAATAAAAAATTTGAAAGGATTCATGGAAATTAAATTTTGGACTACTGAACAAACTTATTCGTTGAGGATTTTTATATAAACTGGAGACCATACCACATAGACAAGATTTGCTTGCAGTAAATAATTAATCTATAGCATATTTCCTAATTTCTGTTCACAGCTGCTATTTAACTTAAACATTCTAACCCTATTGAAAGGTCAAATAAACAACATTAGTGTACTAAGATGTAAGCAATATTTGTGCGAACAGTATAAATACTTAGAAGATTAGTGCCAATTGAGGCAGTCGCGTGGTTGCTAATTGCAATATAACGACCACTTAGAACTGTTAGAGTATTTATCATCTCATTATTATGAATGTTACAATCAACGAGCATAAAAGAAATTACGAATTAATAAATCTCAATACAACGACTAGCGAAAATGCACACGTGAGTTTGGGCAAACATTCAACTTTTAATTAAAGACATATTTTTTTATATTATCTTTTATTTATGTTAAATAAATAAACAAAATAAGCAATGTTCTAATGAGACTTACAAACAGCAGAAAACACAGTCAACAGAAGAATTAGGTCATCTTTGATGGCAATTGATGCAGGTTGCTAATATGAGGTCGTTATGATTAAAGTCGATTTATTACGTTGTTTGTTATTGATTACTAAGATTTTATAGGTTAAACTAGAAATTACATTTAATTGTATTTTCATCATTAGAATATAAAATGAAATTTAAGTTGTTGATAGTTATAGTTTAGACGCCATTCTAGGTCACGGTAAACTTCGAACGGCTTAAGGTTTTATAGACACCTGTAGCGGTATCTGTATAGATTTTAAATAAAATGAAATAAACACGAATCTTGGTAAAAATATTTACTATTCTGTGATAAATTCTCCTAAAATACGTTTTAATTCCCAGTTTCATTTGTAGGTAACAGAGGTGTACGAGTATTGTTACAGAAATATTATTGTTTAATTTTACTACTATTTTAGTAAATCCAAATAGTGATATTACTTATAATTTTTTTTGGCAACACTTATCGAATGTAATGTCAAATGATTTAAGAAGGCTTTCTTTTATTTTGCTTGGATATGACTTTTATATAAGTTTATATTATTATTAAAAGTAGGTTATCGCAAAAGGTTAATAGATTGTAATGAACACGTCAAAGATTTATTTACGCGTGGAGAAATTGTATTATTATAAAAGTATTAAATTTGTAGGCAAATGTCTGAGAAATGGCTGATAATCCTAAATTCTCAATGGCGTCCTGCGATTACTATTCTTCGTGCACAATGCGTATCCACCCGCGACACTACCTGCCTTTTGTG
>JAOPUB010008526.1:0-11937 GCA_027564055.1 Neptis clinioides
ATAAGTCATCGCCATTTTGTTCCTATTGCACCAATTTCAAAAATTCTTTCTCTGATAGAAAGCTACACTATTCCCGCATTATGTAGGTGGTGCAGTGTTGCCATACTTCGAAATTAATATTTTTTTTTGTTTAATTTGTTTTGGTTCGGTTTCGGGTTCCGGTTTGTTTCTTTGGTTCGTTCGTTCGGTTGCGCTACAATCATCTTGAAGTAGGTATTATTTTATTTAAAGGTTATAATTTTATTCTAAACACGGGTCGGCTAGTAAATAATAGAACAACTGAAAATTAAAGTTTTTGCAAGGTTTATGGAAATGTTAATTAATTAAAAAATATATATAAAGAGAAGATGTATTGCATCATACAAAGAAATAAAATCTAAGGCACAGTACCTTTCCAATAAAATAAATCTCAAGCATCTTCTCCATTTAACTAAACATGAGGAACCAACAAAAAATGAGATCAATTTGAAAATAATATCATGTAAAAAGTTAATAGTTTTTTTTGTATTCATAAAAAGCTTTTCAATTGCAAATGTTAAGTCATCCAAAGGCACAGACAGACAGAGGTGGTAGTTGGATCTTTTTCTTTGCTAGTAAACGTATACTTGTTCTGCGAGTCTCGCCAATAGCCCAAGGGAATGGCGTCTCATATTACCGTGAACCCCTCCTATTAACTATTGAGCTATTAAGGCTTCTTCTTACTACCTTCATTCTCAATAAAATCTTCTATTTTTCAGAAGATTCTCAAAACCGCATTCACTTTTTATAGGAGAGGACTATGATTGGTCGTCTCTGTATTAAATATCGATTTTAAAACATCGATTCTTTAATAAATGTATCGCAGAAATACGTTCTTGTCTTGAAGCGTTGAGATGAGCAAAAATGATTATTTAATCTATGCGAGAACATGTTGATAGTATCATAGAAAGATTTGTTTACATCTAGACCAAACTTTAAACAATATTATGTGCTAAATATTATTATATAAAAGTATGATATTGGGTAACTTTTCCCATTTGCCTGTATAACATTTGAATAGGGATTTCAGATGATTTTCGCGGTCCGTGGAGCGTGTTAACCCAAATAAAGGGCGGACATTGGCATATCTGCGCGGATATTGTTTTCTATTCCTGAATGAGATTCCCGTTTATTATGAGTATGAATCCCTTACCGTATGCTTATTTTATACTCATTTTTGCACTTTATATAAATGGTTATTGAATTTCACAAGCTGTATTGTTGAGAGTTATTTACACGTTTGTTTGTCGCGTAAATATCTCATATTTTAATAGATACAAGCCTGTTTTCGAAACAAAAGGTAGCCTATATAATATTTCAATCTCTAGTCAAAAAACCAAAGAACCGTTTCCCCTTTGTTTGAAGTCGATAACTGGATAAGTCGAGAAAAAACAAAAAATGTATTAAACAGGTAAATATTAACCACTGTACTACGTTTGTAATAATATACACTACAACATTTTAATATCTATATCAATTATATTTAAAAACTCCAAACAAAGAAGCACCATTAAAAAGTATTACAAATTCTAAATAGTAATTACTCTATGGCTGTTGACCGGCACTTTGCGCAACTCGATGCAGCTCCCCTCCCGCACGCACTGCGCTTGCGCGTGTGCTGCATTCCGTAACCGGGTCGGCCGAAATTCTTCAACCACCACCATACGCTGACCTCCCCCCCTCACTTGCCGCCCACGCACATAATAGACCCCAACAGCTCCAGCTATACTGGACGAGTAAACGTGCACTCTTCAACCACCGCTATACCTTGACCTCCTCCCCGCTAATACCGCCCATACACATAATAGACCCCAACAGCTCCAGCTACAGTGGTCGAGTATACGTGCACGCATGCAAATGTACAGTTAGTAACTGTGCTAGGAATCGATACCGTATCGACTCGTGCTTTCGTTTAACTTTATTTAGGGAGGTCATATTTGAAGTTTACAGGTAAATAAGTTAACGTATTTCAGACATTATTACTAATAGTAGAGGTTTGCTCTGTTCCTATTTACTATAGACAACTACATTATTGTACAGTGACTAGTACTAGAAGGATTTATGAACATCCATATCTAACATGCGAAATTGTTTGTTGGTTTATTAAAACGATAGTTCAGAAATCACGGTGATACTTTTTGCATTGTTTAGGAATAATCAGGTTATGTAGGTTTAGGAAAAGCCTACTTTTCGATAAATGATTTGAGGTATTTACTTGAAACAATAGAAGCATTTTAGTGCAGTTTTTTCATTATTATGAATAAGAAATGTAATAAGAGAAAAGAAAATATAAAAAAAATATTTAAAGTTTCTATATATTATTTATTTCTCAGTTATTCAATAGTTAAAAATAATTTCCTGAACTATTCAAAGGAAAAGAGCTACATAATATAAATATGAATAAAACCTTGACAATCTCGTGGCATTGTTAACAATATAGTTCACGTAGAAATCACACGGACGGATCTTGAACTGTATCAGATTAGAAGTCACTAACTTCCTATTGTACTCAGTGTTGCCAACTTCGATACTTTATAACAAATAATTTAGCTACTTTATCTAGCTATTTTTTGATGCTTAATATACATATTTATGTTTTGTTTTTATAAATAAAACATGACCTTTTTCAAAGCCCTAAACACATTGACAGCTACATTTTGTTATGTGACATTTTTATTACATTTTTAGGTTCAAATTTTTTTTTTATTATTATTAACATTATTACTTCTAGCTACTTTTAAGAACTGAATGAGAATTAAAATATAATTATTTATTTTTTATTTATTATGCAGTTGAGAAACATACAGCTTTAATATCCATCTAACAGTACAAAAATATTTTTTTCATTAACCAATAAAGTTTCCATTTATATATAAACTTAAGAAGCGAATTTACAATAATAAATATATGCTTAATACTAAACATTATGCAAATTTAAAACAAGAGGGAAAAAAAATGAGTTAACTTAAGTTGAATTAATTATAACTAGATACTATTTTATATCACCAGCAAGTGTATTTTTTTAGTTATAGTTTTTAGATACTCTTAATATAAAAGAACTTTTAGTGTAGTTAGTACGACTTATTATATTTGAGATTCTTTATTCAAGAGTTGGCAACACTGATATAAGTCCTCACGTTTATCTGTTGCTAATACAAAATGACGTTTATGTTAGCTAAATCATTTATTAGCTGTAAATGTTATTATTCTATGTATAATTTACAGTAACAATCATGAAATAGAGTAATAAAATTAATTTAACTGTCTTTTTATGACTTTACTGCGTTATCGTAATTTTACGACTAATCAAAAAGTTTATTTTAAAAGTTAAAGTTTTGGATAAATCACTTTTGATTTTATAGCAATTCACACTATCTAATTCCACACCGCGTATGTTTGTTCGCGACAAACTCAAAAAATACTAAGCTGATAGTCATGCGGTTTTTACTAATAGACAGAGTGATTCATTATGAAGGTTAAGATATATAATTTGTTATAGTTTTGTGTAATTTTTTTTATTTATTTTTTTAAATCAGATTACTAGCAGTTTGCTTTACAAACTACTCTACTTAGTCATAAAAAAAAATATATGGTGGGATACAATTATGCACAAGATGCTCTACTATCCATGCAAAGCCATGGCGCTATATACTGTTTGAAAACCTTTTTCTATTGATATAAATCGATATAGTTCCGCTCGGTAATACGTTGTTAAATAATTTTGAGACCGTGTTTGTTTGTTAGCAATAAACTCAAATAATACTAAGCCAATTTTCATGGGGTTTTTACTAATAGACAGAGTGATTCATTATGAAGGTTAAGGTATATAATTTGTTATAATTTTGTGTAAATTAGGTTAAATATGATGATACTTAGAAAACAAGTCAAAAGAGGTCGCACGGCCTGAAACATTTACCTTAAATCAATTTTTAGTCATAAAAAAACAATATATGGTGGGATAAAAATATGCACAAGATGCTATACTACCCATGCAAATCCGGGGCGTTCTATAGTATTTGAAAACATTTTTCTATTGACAATAGTCGATATAGTTCCGCTCGGTAATACGTTGTTAAATAATTCTGAGATCATATTTGTTTGTTAGCGATAAACTCAAAAAATACTAAGCCGATATTCATTCGGTGTTTACAAATAGACAAAATGATTCATTATAAAGGTTAGTGTATATAATTTTTTATAGTTTTGTGTAAATTAGTTAACATATGATGATATTTGTAAAGTCGAAAAAAGTCGCACCACCTGAAACATTCACCTTAAATGCCTTTTTTAGTCATAAAAAACCAATATATGATGGAATAAAAATATACATTATATGCTCTACTACCCATGCAAAGACGGGGCGCTAGTATATACTATTTTGAAAACCGTTTTTGTATTGATATTAATCGATATAGTTCCGCTCGGAAATACGTTATTAAATATTTCTGAGACACGTGGGAACTATCAAGATGTCTTGTTAAAAATTTACTTGGTGGCGTTGGGTTGGGTTTAAACGATATTATTTTAAGAAACGTAGTTTACTGTACATTTATACGAAATAACTAAGGAACTTTAAAAAGAACTTCAATAAGGAACTTTGAAAAACATAACATTTATTCCTTTTAATCAATTTGGTTGACTGGAAGAGATTCCTAATTGGAATAAGTCCGCCATTGTACTAGTTTTAGTTTACTATCACTTTTGTTTATAATTTTTCTGTATTTTTATCTGTGTACAATAAAGAGCAATAATAAAAAAAAAAAAAAAAACTGTTTTGTGATAATTTTTTTAAGCTTTTTAGTGTCCTTACAGTTTACAACAAAAATTATTCCAATACTCTTCTCTCAAAAATATTTACGAATTTTGATTCGACCAATATTAGAAGCATATAACCCAATAATATTTGTAATAGTGTGGACAAAATCACCCGTCAAGTGGAACTGGTGCACTCATCACTCAGTAAAGATTAAACTTTTCTGTACAGCTGAGCTCTGCAGCGTTATTGAATGTGAGGGATTTAGCGCCATCTTGCATTATCCACCATCGATAAAATACGAAGCTTAAAATAGCTTGTTACAAGTAATTTAATGTTATATTTAAGAGAATTTTGTTAATTTAAAGTTTCTCTGTAGTAAAGCCATCTTAGCCTTGATCATACTGTAGTAATTTGTATAGGTAGCTGAGAATACACTCCAAATCTGAAAGTATTGATATATTAGATTTTATACAGATTATTAATACACTACGACAAAATTTGGGCTTCCATTCGAAGTTTTATAAATATCTGTTTAAATATATTTTCTGCCACTACAAATTATAATTATTCGAATTATATTGAATCGGAAGTGAAACAGTTCGATGACCTTTCTAACCAAACGCTGCAAAACTAATGCTATCAAAATTGTTACTACCACCATGTTCCAATTTTTATTATATATTTTCATTCCTTGTAGCTTATGTTCCTATTTTTAAAATGTTCTTTATAATTTGTTGCCATTTAAAGCAGAAGGATCACCATCTAATTTGACTTCTAAATGAACAGCAACAAACGAAAAACTTAATAAATTAATTATATTACCGTGTTTGTTTGTCAGAGGCCTGTTGGGTTGGACAAACACAGGGCGCTGGATTATATCGTTACTCTAATTGTCACGGATATTTAGCAAAAACATCCCCTGTTTCGTGCTGATGCATTTTGATTAAGGGTTTTCATTAATCCATTTAGGCGTATTCGCGTTGATATCATGCGGGAACGTTTAATTAGCTATATATACGAGTATATGCACATATCAGGCTGAAAATTAGCAATGGCAGAAAGGGTACTTTTGTAAAGTGTGCAATAACTGAAAAGCTTATGAACATAAAAGAAGCTGCTGAAACAATCCAAGATAGTATAAAGCCAGTAACATCTTCTCTTTTTACTTTTAGATCTATTGTGATAAAGATTTGTTATGTTATTTTACCAAGTGCTAAGAAAATAGAAGGATTTAAGTTTATCAACAATTATATACTGAGTATAAATTTTTTCCTTTATTTAATAAATAATATTTTCAGTTGGTAAATACTTTATCTAATCTACTAAATCAGATAGTATATTTTGTCATCTTATATATTATTTCTAGTACGTAACAAAGAAATCTAATAACATTATTGAAGAATCCAACCAAAGGCCGGCGATCTTTTATTTAATATCTTCACAAAGGTCAGGTTAGTTATTGTTTGTAAGAAATAGAAAATTGAATTAAGTTCCTGTAGGTAGATATACATTGTTGTTAGATAATAAGTAATTTTGTTTATTTTCGACTGTTATTATTTGTTTGATTCGATTTAGTGTCCTAAAGAAACACTTTATTTGATTAGTATTTATGTAACGCAGTTTCTTATTCCGTTATCAATAGGAGGTAAGTTTAATTAAATTGATAGCTTCTTAGACATTTTTGACAAATTTACTAGCAGAATATTCATGTATATTTACAATATTCACTATTACACATATTAATTACTCTGTCACTATCATCCTATCATCACCATTACTTTAATCATGATATACATTAAATCTATTACTTTAAGCATGTTTAAATAAATCAATATCCGTGGTAGACGATTTATTTTTTAATTATAACTATAAGTAATAATGGCTGTAAAGGTCTGTCCTATTACTACATTTAATTTTGTTTATCATTGATTAACTTAATGCCTAATTTTATCACCAGGCAAAAAAAGCTCTCCATCTAGCAATCTTCTGAATTGAAGACTGCTACTGAAAGTACCCTGGGGGTAAGGAATATAGTGTCGAGCTTTCACGGTACAATGTGAAAGGGATCCTGTGACTCCTCACAATGACGTAAGGTGGGTTTAGTGGGTATCTAGTGAGTCTGCCCACATACTCGTATACTTACGAGATGCATAATTATTCAAATATTTTAAATGTTTTCAACATACCTTCTTCTAATATAGGCATGTACTAGATTCCTCCTATATTGCTACTATAATATCTGACCCACAAGACACCATCGTCTAATTTTAAGTCTCCATGGGGTGATCTATTTTATTTCTCTGTTTTATTTTGCTATTCCAAGGTTTTCATCATTGGTAATTACAAAATGCCCCAAAAAATGTTTTTGTTTTTTATATTTGTGGTGTATGACTTCGTATCAAAATGTAATCCAAATCCATAACATAACAATCAAAAACCATTTGAATAGAATATTTCACTCAATAGAGGTATCTAAAAGTGGAATATCCGACCATTTATGGTTGTTAGCCCTCGTGCCGCGCAGATGGCCACCGATTGACCGAATGTAATGGACGAAATCTCACCTAATACCCGAATATTTGCTGGAACAGATGTTGTTTGCGTGACTGTTGTAAATTGAAATAAAATGTTTGCTTTGGATATGGTGAATTAGCCGTTATATTTACGACTTAGTACTATGTGACTTTCACACCTGTTACAGATGTTTTGAAGTGTTAGAAAGGTAACGTTGGATATAGAAAAGATTTTAGAATATATTGGTTAGGTGTAGGACTTGGTTTTGTAAGTATTAACTCGAATAAAGCTAAGTAATATAATCAAAATAAACCACTTGCTAATCACTGCTAGACTTTATTGATTAATAAGCTGCCCGAATCAAATATCATCCAATTTTGTGTAGTAGTTTTTAGTTATGGGCACGTTTTAGTGTCTGTTGGTGTTATATATAAACACTCATTATCCTACCTCACATAAGTAGCTATCTTTATGTTCAGACATTCAATAAATAAAATTTTTGCTATATGTATTGATTATCCAAACATTTAATGGAATCGGACATCCGTTGCCAACCACGTAACAGGCTTGTACAGCTTAGTTACAGTGTTGCCGCATTATGCTTCGGCCCAGAACTAGGACATAATAACGCGATACTGAATGTTTAAGAAACTGCATAGTCCAAGAGTTTTAAAACGTGATACCAAAAACTATATCGTTTTAGATAACTTTTCACATACTCTCAGGATTCGTTTAAAAATTATTTTTAAGTTGGATAGTACATTTATCGAGGAAGGCTATTATAGGCTATAAAACATCTTGCTACGATCCATAGGAGCGGAACATCACGCGAATTAAGTCGCGCAGGTCGAATAGTTTAAATATAAAGTGACAGTCAAATACGAGCATGAATATAGACTGGAGCTTGTGACTTACAAATAACCTATGTATGGACAAGTACCTCACAAAATAATACATAACTCTATAACGCATATTGGGCAACATTTGTCCCAAGCAATTTTCTAAAATCTTTATTTTTTATCATACACATATTTAAATTACATTGTAAGACACTAAATAAAGTAAGTAGTCTTAAGTATAAAAACTTACGTGTACTATTTTTCTACGTCAAAAGGTTAAACTCTTACTCTGACACTTACCATTACTTCTATACCTACTAGAATATGGTCATGGCCTCGTGGGCTTGTGCCTAGGAGCAGGTTAAAGGGTATCATTGACTTCACCACGACAGTAGAAATTATATTGTATATACAGGCTGACATTATGACGTCCTGGTTGATATAATATTAAGCCTGGTGGTTATGTTTTAGACTAAGAGCTTCAGCGTTACTGCTAGAGTGCTTATAATGGAATAATCATGATGTTCGTCATGTCGGCGTATTTATTTGCTGTCAATGCTATCAAAGTTCACTCAAATCAGTGTTGTCAACATCATAATTAACACTACGCATTACTTTAAACGATTTCTCCTATGAGAAATTGCTGAACATACTGATTTAGATATTGTGAGACAGAGGTTACATGTTGTCAAGAGGTGGGTATACTTGAAATTGGTTACATTTAATTTTACACTATACCGTCCTATTATAACTACTGAATCTATTTGATAAAACTACAGATTGATAACTATATTGAAAATGTTTTGAATTAGACATTTTCAATATAAATTTTTGCACAACCCCTTTTTTCGAAATTGGCAAAATTTGTTTGTATTTCATTTATATATAGATTTTGAAAATTAATTAGTGTTAAATAAAAGCCAATGTAGCCATTTCAAAGCCGGAGATTCAGAACGTTTATTGCCGATATAAACATTTGTTATCTGTTATATCAGATGCTACCTTAATTAATACATTTGTATAGTCAGCATAAAAGATACTGAGCAATCGTTATTGCTATTTTTGTTACTAATTATTTTTGTTCAGCAACATCAGAGACTTAAATTCATAAAGAATGAATATTTTATATAGAGAACTTAATATGCGTCCATGTCATACTGAGCAGGGCTATACTGAGCAGTGTAGATAACGCTAAAGATAACGAAGGCACCACGCCATCAACACCACACTATTAGTCTGTCTATTTTTTTAAAGATTAGCAGTTCGGTTTAAAAACTACTAATAATCTTGTTCTCCCCTCCAAATAAGCTGGAGTGGATGTGTTAGGAGTGGGCCACATCAGTAGTCCAGTGACTGGGATTTGAACTAATGACATATCGATTATGTTCGTGAGTCCAATGTCCACTTTCCTGATTGAGTCTAAACTATCATTCCTACTATCATGTTTGTACACTTAAAATAAGATAAGTATTAACTATGTTGCTAATTCCACCTTACTTAGTTTTATAATAATTCATATTAAAACGTTAATAATAATATAACCTAAAAGAAAATTTTGTACCGTTCTTATACCGTACAGTTTGGTAAAACTTGAAGCCTAGGTACGATGGTAGTTGAGATTAACGATTAAAGTTGGACGTGGAACGAGAATTGTAAATTACAAAACTGATGAAATTATTTGCAGAGAAGTTGTATCTGTTCGCGATTTATTCGTTGCATTGCGCGTTTTTATACAAAGCAACCAATTTATGGTGCGGGCTTAGACTCATTTATCACGGAGTGAGTTGCAAATAAAAGATAGAGTTTACAATAAAATAAAAGTTAAGTATTAGTTATATACTTGATAAATAACAACAGTTCCACTGTGATTTTATTAAAAAAGGTGCGGTGCATCCAGATTTTTAATCAATACATATAAATAAAATTGGAGTGTATATTTGTAATATTAAATTACGGTTTTGTACTAAGTGCATTGGGATGTATGCACATACATATACAAAAACAGCATTTTTTTATTTTTGTCTATTTGTTTCGGCTAATCTCCGGAACGGCTGGCAGATAGACGTTACAGGGAGTAACTAAGGCTTTTTTATATAAAAAAAATTAAATAAGAAACTGGTAGGCGCATTTATGACGAAAATGAGTTTTTTTTCCTTCACCTAAATACTGTTCAATTCACATAATGACATTTCGTATAACCAATATCAAAAATTGTTTACGATTTTTTTTGATTGTATAACTACATTAAAAATATTGGAAAACTTCTTAATATAAAGGACTACAGGAGATAATATTTTGTGGGTAAGATTATTCAAAAACAGGATTTTAGATTTAATTTAATCAAAACAAATTGGCTTTTTTATTATGTAAAAAAATATGTGTGGATTTTTCTTTAATCTCAAAAGTGGTTTGAAATATATCTAAGCTGGAATTATAGCAGAATTAGTTTTGGTGCCAAAACTTTCTTTAACATGTAAAGAAAAACTGCACTCAAACAATTTTTGTATAGAAACTCAGCCTTATAATATTGTTAACTAGTTTGTAAGATTAATAATCAGAATAATTATATCGTATGTATTTTTTTTGCTAATGTTAGAATCGTGCACCTAATCTGCGTGTAACCGTTACACAATACTGTGAATGGTGTTTGGCACGCTCTCTGATCCACTATAACAATCTCGTAGATCACACACATTATAGGGAATAGGGACATTATAAGATAACCAAGTGTAAAAATATTTCAATTAATAACTCAATAGTTAGGTATAGGATAATTAACCAATGTTTAGCACAAATTATTATAAACTAGCTGAATCGCCTATCTGTTGTAGTTTTTAAGTCTTTGTTTTGTCTTTTAGTTTAATAATGTCATTTACCGAGTCTTCCTCTTCGTGTAATTCTAGTACGCATTGCTCTTTATAATCTTTAAACTCCTGCAAAGTAAACTGGACCTGTTCGTCGGTTTTGCGCGCTTTTACATCATACTGACAAGACAGCCGCGACAGCACGTGAAGCACAACCACTATTTTACACACTAACGACCGAAATTCATAATGAATATAGTTCGTCGCTGTCATACAGTTAAAAAAAAACAAAATATTCATAGTTTAGTTTCACTATTAACTTGTTTGATTTAGTTCTGAAGGTTGAAGATATTCTCATTAAAGAAATGCAAATTTCCTACCAATCTATTATTTGGTTTAATTTTCGAAAATTTAGATGAATTGAATCCTCTTTGTCACGTTGCAGGTAAATATAGAAATTTTGATTATCCACAGAAATATGTTGTTTATTTAATACTTCTTAAACCAGTTTTTGGATAACTTCCTCTACACATATAGAACAATTGTTTAGTTCCGATGTCTGCATATTTATTTGTCAGTTTGACCTTTTTATTAGGATCGTCTGCTCACAAGGAAATTACTTAAAAGGTAATAATGCTTAATACGATTTTCTAGAAGTTATTGTTTTTTTTTTGTTATAAAATCGAAAGAAATATGAATACGTGAAACTAGAAAATATTTTAACAAACTGTCATCAAATTTTTGAAGCTGGTCTGATAATAGAGCTTGGAATAGATAGTGGAATATTGGACATTAAAGATTTAGTGTATTTTTAAAATTCAAGAGCAATAAACCATCTGGAATCTAAGGGAATGTAAGAAATAAAACAAGAAAAGCCGACGGAGCATTTGATGGAGTCACGTACGAGAACTTTTTCAGTATTTAGTAAAAGATAGCTTTGGGAGGTTTCTAAATTGAATTACATGACCGCTGCTACAAAATTGTGACATTTATAACTTGTAATATA